>VXBI01014116.1:63251-139828 GCA_013397375.1 Toxostoma redivivum
AGAGTCTGCATGGCAATAGATATTTATGGATATTTATAAATTGGATCTGCCAGTTCAGTCCCATTACAAAGTGTTTATGTCATCCCTTCCATATGGTCATGAACAGCAGCAGCTCCATATGCGGCTGGAGTAATGAGATAGAGGGAAGTAGTGCATTTGTCAGGACTTAAAAGCTTGTCATTTCCTGGCAGAAAGAGGAACTGGGAACACTAAGAAGAGTAGTAAAGAGACTTACTAGTTCAATGGATACCTTAGTTTGATTCCAAATGCTATACTTGAAATCTTAGAGAAATGTAAAGTAGAAACAGGAAATCTAAGCCTTTTCTTTTTCTGTGTTTTTTTTGTTTGTGTTTGTTTGTTTGTTTGTTTTGTGTTTGTGTTTTGGTTTGGTTTGGTTTGGTTTGTTGCTGTTTTTTTGTGTGTAGACATTTTTCAGACTCTTCGGGCTAAATGTGAACGGATTCACAAAGCTTTACAGGGGTAAGTGTGGGGTTTGGGGCTTTTTGTCTTTTATTTGGCCATGCCTTTATAATGCCAACTTTAAAGAAGCTCTTCTTGCCCAAATGTATTTCTGGTTTTACAGAGGCTTAGACTGAGATATGTGCACTCATTTATGTATGTATTAAAGGAGGAAAATTTTTCTTTCCCAATTGTCTCAGTTATGCTACTAAAGAGTCCAGGTTTTTAAAATCCTTAAAAGGTTTTGAAGTAAGATTATACCTTAAGGCTATTGAGGAAGTCTGCAATCTCTTACACATCAAAATCTTTAGGAGATTGTGATATCTCTCAATGACACAAAGTGTCATTTTGAAAATTGTCTCAGTAAAAGCATTTGGGATGAAGCTTAGCAGACACTCCTTCAGAAAACTCAATGCACTCACCTTTAAATCACCTTGAATACAATATTGTTCGTTGAATGTTGAAATAATAATAAAATACCCATTGTTCTGAAGGCACAGAGAAAGTTGCTAGAATTTATCTGAAAAATAAGGTTTAAAATTTCCTAACACTATGCTGTTTTTAGAAGATGGCTGTACTAACTACTTTTTTATTTGTCAGGTTTTGATACTAAAATGATAGAGAAAGTGCTGTGATATTCAACAGCCATTTAATGTGCAGTAATTGTGCAATAGTATTTTACAATTCTTCTGCAATAATTTTGTGTTCCGTATTCCAGATTTAAAAACGCTCATACACATCTCTAATGTATGATTGATTATGCTAGTTTCTTTGGAATGATACTACCATCAAATGAGCCTGATTTTCTTAAAATGTGTATTTGGCAAGCTTATCAAAGTCCAGAAATCAAACTTACACCTGATAGTTGTAATTTAAATATGTGTTTATGTGACCTCTTAATTTTGGGGAGCAGAGGTCTTGCTTGGATATTGAATACAGATTTTTTGATGGGAATAACTAAGTCCTAAATGCATATGATGTGTCAGGACAATGACAGTCAAATGTCAGTCATTCTATCAAATTCTAGAAACCCAGTTAACAGCTGTTTCTATGTACAGATGAAGCAACAATTATAGTCAAATAACGAATTTTAGAGGAGCTTCTGACTAAGTGACAGATGATGGTGTGAAGAGTTTCTACAGGAAATAATTTAAAATCATAACTCCTGCTAAATCTTGCAAAAACCCCCAGCAAAGCTTTTGTTCTTTCTTATCCCTTAAGTGATAAAAAGGTCATTTGATCTAGCTAGCTGGGATTTTATCAGCAACTTACAGACCTAACACAGACATTGCTCTTACTTCATAAGGATTCTTTAAGAATTTCTGAATTATTAATCCTTTTTGCAAAAGTATGAGTAACTATTGTTGTACAAACTTACTGAGACTCCTTAGAAAAGACATTTGCTTGATAACTTTGTTATTTGTATGTAATGCAAGCTGAAATGTACATGTTTTGTCTGCATTACTATCAATAAAGTGAAATATCCGTCTTTTCTCACTCATCACCAAGAAAGGAGAAACACTTGTTAACTAGAATTTCAACACATGTCTTCAAGTAGGATGTACACCAAAGGCTTTTTATTTGTTTTAGGATTTCTGGTTTAAAAGTAGTGGGAGAATCTTTTTCTCCAGCATTGCACTTACACTTGGAGGAGAGCTGTGGATCTCGAGAAAATGATGTGAAGTTACTCAAAAGAGTTGTGGATTATGTAAGTGTCCCCATAGTAATTAAAATATATCATTGCCTTTGAATGTTAATAATGAAGGGAGGTTTGTTGGGTGACTTGTTGAAATATCTTGCAGGAATGCAAGAATGCAGGAAATCTAGTTTCTTTGTTCATTATATGGCTGGTAAAGATCATCTTCCAGGCATTTCTTGCTGCCTATAGTTAGGTCTGTAGCTCTGGGTTGAAAAATAGATATTTGACTATTTACTTTTGGAAATTATTTATTTTAATGCTGAAATCTGCATATAAATCTGTTGCTTAGACAACTTTTATAATGTTAATAAGAAGAGTGTTCTGGAGGTGCATTTTAACCATTTAAGGTCAACCTTTGCTTCTTTGAGTCTATGAATTTGCTTTTTTATGTGTGAGCAATCCCATATTTTATATGTAGTATTTTGCCCTTCTTCAATACGCATTAGTTCTTTTTGTCCCCCATGAAGAGGTGAGGCTTGATGGAAAGCTTTATGTGTCAAGTGGCAAGTAAACAAGACTACACAACAAAAAGAAATCCTTGAAAATATGCTTAAGTATGATTTAACTGTCTGGTAAATATGGTATGTTTGACTGAGTACATGGATGTGAAAACTAAAGACACTGCACCCTAAACTGTTTTATGTGTTAAATCTGTATTGAAATGAGAGATGATTTTGCACAAGCTTCACAACCTCCATCTAGGAAACAACTTGCATTTATTTTGACACCAGATTAAAAGTTAGTTATATCTATTTGGTGATCAAAAGCATATACCATCATAAATTCCCAGGCTGACTGCTGTATTTTCTTTATTTGTAGTGCATGAATAGTGGTATTGCGTTAACACAGGCTCGCTATCTGGAGAAAGAAGAAAAATGTCTTCCTCCACCCAGGTTAGCAGAAAGTTAATGTGTTACTTGATTTTTTTTTTTTTTCCATGGCTCTCCATCTCTTTTCCATACAATGATGCAGTTATGTTCAGTAGACTGGATTGTATAGTTGATTCTTGGAAAAATGGGAGAGGCTCCGTTTTTGAAGTATATTTTCAGTGACTGCTACAGTTTTCTAGTACCATGAAAAAACTGTATCAAAACTACCTGTACCTTGGGGATCAGCATGTAGCCTGTTAGCAGGCACATTTCCATGAGCTGCACCTTTGTAAAAAAGATAGCACATTTCTGCAGTGTGTATGGTGGGGTGGCAAAACAGGGCCAAAAAGTAGCTTGACCACATCTGTTTAGTCATATGTCTTGTTTCTGGTTGAATTTGAATTTGTAATAATTTTCCTACAGGTAGTGATCTTAATGTGTTGAAATTAGTATGAAACAATTCTAAAGCTGAAGGCTAGGAGTAAAGTTTACTGTGTATGTTCTGATTTTCTTTTTCTAGTATTCGAGTAGTGATAACAGTGGAACAAACAGAAGAAGAACTNCAAAAATAAAAAAATACATATAATATACAAAAATATATTTCCTCAAACCCTGAAACATTCTCAAAAATCTGTATTATCATACAGTTTCACCCCAAACCATGTCAAATGTGTTGTTTTCTCTCCATTTTCTCAGAATGTGGGAACTTGAGATAAATTTCAAGGATTCATCCCTCCTCACTTTTCAAATGAAAATACACTGTTCCTAATACTACCAAAAGGATAACACATTAAGATTTAATTTTGTGCTATATTATGTCATCTATTATTGAATTATAGGAGGGAGGACCTTCAATTCTTNCATCTCTTTTCCATACAATGATGCAGTTATGTTCAGTAGACTGGATTGTATAGTTGATTCTTGGAAAAATGGGAGAGGCTCCGTTTTTGAAGTATATTTTCAGTGACTGCTACAGTTTTCTAGTACCATGAAAAAACTGTATCAAAACTACCTGTACCTTGGGGATCAGCATGTAGCCTGTTAGCAGGCACATTTCCATGAGCTGCACCTTTGTAAAAAAGATAGCACATTTCTGCAGTGTGTATGGTGGGGTGGCAAAACAGGGCCAAAAAGTAGCTTGACCACATCTGTTTAGTCATATGTCTTGTTTCTGGTTGAATTNATCTTTCTCTAACCATTTTTGGCAGCCAGGTTTTAAGAAAGCCTGACCAGACAGTAAATTCATATCAAATACTATTTGCTTTTTGCATTCCATATGTATATGCATGTTTGACATTATGGGTGAGGTTTTTCATATTATTAACTTTAAAATGTCTAAATTCAAACCTCTGAATTGTGAAACTGATGTAATTCCAGTGTAGTATGTTCAGATAAGGGAACTTTGTANTGAATTTGTAATAATTTTCCTACAGGTAGTGATCTTAATGTGTTGAAATTAGTATGAAACAATTCTAAAGCTGAAGGCTAGGAGTAAAGTTTACTGTGTATGTTCTGATTTTCTTTTTCTAGTATTCGAGTAGTGATAACAGTGGAACAAACAGAAGAAGAACTGGACAAAGCTGCATCACTTCTTAAGGAAGCTGCACAGTCTGTGTTGAATTAGATGGCTGTTTTTGGGTTCCTCTTTCCCCACATTATCAGGATAAGTGTTTTACACTGTATAGTGACTTCCAGATTCTTCCACTGATGGCGTTGTAACCTGACCGACAAAATTGTTCTAGAGTAGTAGAAATGCAGTGAGGGGAAGAATGCTGAATTTTGGAGTTGGTGAATGATGCAGTTGTTCCAGTTCAAACTCTGCCGTTTACTAGCGTTACTTAAAATGGGATATCACTATGGCATTCATGACTCTTTCGTAAGTTAATATACAAATATATATATTTCTCAAAAATAATATACAAAAATAAAAAAATACATATAATATACAAAAATATATTTCCTCAAACNCCAGTGTAGTATGTTCAGATAAGGGAACTTTGTAACAGTCTTGAAGAGGAGTAATAGGCAACATGGAAAATGAATCAAGGTTTTGAAACAGCAACTAAATAGTAGCTTAGTCAAACTACTTTTAAGCACAAAAATGATGTGTGCTTAGTTTTATCTGTAAACATCTATACCTCAGAAGGGAAGACTCACAGATAGCTACTAAGAGTTGAGATGATACAAATACTACTGAAACACAACTCAATCTGTGCACATAAAATTCCCAAGTAACTTGAAAGTAATATTTGGAAGTTGTGCTGTCAGGATTTTAAGTGAGCACAGATGGACATTGCATATATGGACACTTTACGTCAGTCAGGAAACTGGTAAGGAAGTATGTACCTTTTTATAAAACAAAAGGTAGTACAGCTTTTTATTTCACGATTTTGCTTTAAAAAAGTCTGTCTAAAAATTTTGTATTCTGCCTAATATGTTGAGTTCTTTTGTACTTATGTATCTTTTTGGTTATTACTATAAGGATTACAGGAGTGTTTTTGAGAAACATCACTGTTAAATATCAAGTTAATCATGTTCAGATTTTTAATTCAGATTTTTACTTACACAATAGGATTTTGTGGCATGGTTGACCATATTTTGTTAAATATTTTACATTAGGTGAGCATAGTTTCTGTTGCCTCCAGTTCATAGAGACTATTTCTATGCTGGCATTCAAAACTTTTCATCTATGTACATTCATATAGAACATCTAAAGTTGTTTTGGGGCACTTCTGTGATTGTTGCTTGATATTTGAAATGATTAAATCATTATCTGTGCAATGTAGTAAAACCTTCATCCCAGCATGAAAGAGTATCCCTGTTTTACTGTCATTTATACTTTCTCTGTTAACTGTCAGTAAAAGCCAGTGAGAAGCCAACAATTTAATAGAGAAAAAATTGTGCAGAATGAAACTGGATTCCCATTTTACAGAGTGGAACTGAAGTGCAGAATAGTCATATTGAAGATCCTCAGGGACTGTGAGAAATGGAAATTAAATGTTATCACTCTCTTTTGAGCTTTTGAGCCATTTTTGGCTGGATAATTGAAACCTGCAAATTCGAGTGAAGTCAAGCCTTTGATATATAAACTTGGAACAAATGAGGTACTTTGATTCCAGTGCAGCATATTAAATGGTTTTGGAGTGAAGATAAATCCAGGAAGGTAAGCAAATAACCATTGGCATTCAAATTCTAGGTTGCAGAATCTATATTTAATTCTCTCATTTTATTTTAGGTTTTCTGCAAATAGGGTGGAATTTTTGTGTGCTTAGAGAACTAGCAATAATTTTTAGATACATAGATTTGTGTTGTTATATTTCTTCTTGGTTTGTTGGGTATTTTTGCTTTTTAATGAAGTGATGACAACTAAGGTAGCAAGAAGCAGAGTGAAATTTCTAGGAATTTCAAAGCTGTGACTAAGTGGTTCTGACAAAATAAAAGTTCAAAAATATTGCTAAGAGATGCCATAATCTGATGCATTTTACAAGCACATACCCACTATTAAAACATTGGTAAAACTGTTTTTTACTGTTTACCAATATATAGGAAAGAAGCATGTAGATCACAGTAAAGTGAATACCTTGACTAATAGCAGCTGACGTGCTCTTGCAATATATGTTTTACTGACAGGTTATATGCATGGTTTCTGTGAGAAATTAAGACACTTATGAGATGTAACTGGTGGAAAGGGATATCTCTGGTCATTTTAAGCATATCTGGCTCCTCTTCATTTTGACTTTTTTGATAAATGTCTCTGTCATGGTGAGCAGAAGAAGAAATGTGTGGCTCTGGGAAAAAAATGTTGATTGGGGTTAGGGAGACAGCAGGTGATTCTGATTAAACTTCTGACATTTGAAAAATCAGAAGCCTGTTAAGGTGCTTAACTGCCCAGTTCTCTTGGCTGATAAATACATGAACAAATTTATGTTAGTTGCTTTATAGTTACATTTGGATGAATTGGTATTTTTCCATCCATTTCTTCAGATGTGGGCATGAGACTGCAGTGTAAAGCTATTAAGTAGGATACTGTGAGATGAATGAACACAAGGACCTTACCCCAAACTTCAAAGTATCTTTTGAAAATAAATTTTGTTTCAATTAACTTATGTATTTCACTTTGCCACATACTTGGAACAGAGTTTCAGCTAAGTGGATAATGAATCCAGTATTTTAAATAGTAATCAAAAATAAATGTTGTTAATTTTCTTAATTGACTATTAATATCTGGTAGTCTGGAAGGAGGGCATTTTAACTGTAAAAAGTTGGCCATTTATTGAAATTGTCTTAATGAAACCAATTTTTTACAATATATGGGGATTGGGATAGACTAGAAAGAATTTATACTTTGAAAATATTTTATCTTGAAGAAAATTGTCTACATGATGTATATGCCTATTTTAAACAGAGATTTATTTTCCTTGAATACTTAAAAATTATTTGTGTAGTTTCATGGGTTTTATAGGAAAAACTACAGATGCCTTTTCTGTTTATTATAGTAATCATTATTTTTGGATAGGAGGTGAAATGCATAAGGAGGGTATTAAGAAAGAAAGAGATGTATGGCTGAATAACTTTGATTTTATTTTTTTTCACTTTTGAAATATGAACCCAATGAATGCACAGAATGGTGTACTGTCTCCTTTCTGTCACTCCATCTGGACTTTATTATTTTAAACAGGGTTGTGGAGTGTTGGTATTCACTGATCTATGAAGTTGCTACCACAAAAGCATCTTGCATCTTAAGATGACTAGAGAAGTGCACATGTAAATGTACAGAGCTGTAAAGGCTGCTTAAACAGGGGAAATATTTACAACTAACAAAAAGCATTTGTACATTAAACTGTTTCAGTGTCCTAATAAAAGGAAATGCCTGGATAACATTTCTTCTTGTGTTTTTATGTTCTTTGACAGTTTGCATGGTAATAAGGTAATGAACTTACTCAGTCTTGCTGTTGGTAGATTTTCCAGATTTTGGTTTCCTGTCTGTTGTGTACTAGGTAATTGCAAAATATGCAGAGTAGAAGTCACAAAAGCTACTAAATCTGCTGAGAGTACTATTAGGGAACAACAGTTTCTACATATCCAATTTCCAATACTTTGGTAGCACACACTTGCTGAAAACCGCTATGGGAAGCTAGACACTGGGCCAGAGTTTTGCTGTGACTCAGAATATAATTTCTGATGTATCAATAAGCGAGTCCAGGTGACCAGGTCTGGGACACCTTTACAGAATAAAATACTGCAATTTTGCCTACCATATTTTATGGATAAGATTTCTCTATCTTCCCCTGCTATTAGAAATGTTATCACTTAGCTCAGTATGCTGGTTACATAACCGAGTTGCATTTTCCAGCAGAGGATTCAGAGCTGGCAAAAACCAGTAAGTATTGGAGTTGAAGGAACAGCTAAGTAGAATTAGAAATATGTAATCTACTGTTTAACTTATATTTTATGTAGGTCAAAAATAAGTGATTGTCTCACTCTAATCAGCATTTGTCAGACTATGTACTGGTTCTGGTACCACAGTACAAGAAGGACAAAGACAGATTGGAGAGGGTCCAAAGAAGGATCGTGAAGATGAACAAAGGGCTGGAGAACATGCCCTATGAAGATAGAAGAACTGAAGGATGATTTTGCAGTTCTTGCACAATGTCTATAAAGATGGTAGAAGCTCCCTTCACAATGAGCCACATGAATAGAAGGGGCAATAGAATCATAAAATGGGTTGGGTTGAAAGGGATCTTGAAGATCATTTAATACCAACTGCCATGAGCAGGGGTACCTTCCACTAGACCGGGACTCTCCAGCCCCCATCCATCCTGGCCTTGAACAGTGCCAGGAATGGGGTATCCACAGATTACATGGGCAGTATAATAGAATATAATCATTAAGGTTGGAAAGGGACCTTTGAGATCAAGAACATCCTTTGACCAAATATCATGTCAACTAGACCATGGCCTTAAGAGCCATGGTCATTTCTTGAATGCCTTTGGGGATGGTGACTCCACCACTTCCCTGAGCAGTCTGTTCCAGTGTTTGGCAACCTTTTTCATGAAGAAATTCTTGCTGATACTCAACCTGACCTCTCCTGGCACAGCTCTTCACCAGTTTGGCAAGCTGATGAGCAAAGATACTCTTCTCCTTTTTTAATAGATGGATCCCACCAACCTTCAGTAGACCTAGTTTCTCAAGGTGAACATGGAAGCTGATATGTACAAGTTGCATGGGGAAAGGTTTAATCTTGACATAACTTTTTTACAGTGAGGAGAATGGTCAATCACTGGAAAACAACCTCCTCATGGATTATGGGAGATTTTCAAGATGTGGGTGGATAGGGTGCTGGATAATTTCATGTAGGCTCCCTTTCTCACAAAATGTTGGGCCAGATGATCTTTTGAGTCCCCTTCCAGCTTGGCCTGTTCTGTAGTTCTGTGACTGTTACTCTGAACAGGAAGTGGAAATAATTTTTCCCACAATCTAATCAAAATTAGATTTTGTTTGGAGCCCATAGTTGTCCAGTGTCACAGTAGGTGTTGAGACAGTGCATGAGCAAGAATTTAAACTCTACGTGTTACCGTAAGTACAAGTTAGGCTCCTGAGTGAGAGGATAAGAAAAGGTTATGGGACACTCACACTTCATGATAACCTGAGTGGTGGCTTTGAATTCTGCTCATCATTTTTAATAGTTTGGACTTTTTCTGTTCTTTCACATAATGAGGTAAAGAAATGGCTGTTCTCAACAGTTAATTGATGAAAGATCAAATATAATATTTTTTTGTTTTAACTTTGCCCAGGATGATATTTTTTAATAAACTTGCCTCAGTTCTGTTTGAACAGAACAGTTTGAACAGTATCATGTTTGAACAAAGTTTTGCCTTAGTGCCAATAGTGAATGCGAACTTTAGTTGCAGAATCTAAACAGACAACAACACTCCTTTACCTTTTTATGCAACCTTTAGGTTTAAAACAGGAGTATTTAAGCGGCCTTTAAAGTAGCTGATAGTAAGGAATACTCAGTGATAATGAAATTCCTATCTATGGTGGTTCTGATAGAGTATTTTTATTGGTGAAATACTATAGGTCTATTTTTTATCCTACTTTAGATTTTCAAAGACAGGCTACATACAGAGAATCACTACTAAACAGTAATCAGCATTTGCAAGAATAAATTTCCTGACTTCCTTATGGATAAAAGAACTAGGCACGATAGTTTTACTAAAATTTGCTTATTAAATTTTTTTCATGTATTTTAAATACATTAACTGCTCAGTTTTAAAAATTGATTAACTTGATTGCTAGTTTGAGAATAAGAATTTAAAAATGTTAAAGGATTTTAAAATATAAGAACTTTAAATAGGTTGCTTTCTTGTTTCTTGAAGCTCTTGCTATTCCTTGCATTTTTGTTTTCCAGTCATCTTCCTCGTTTTTTTCCTTAATTTTTCAGGACAAACACCAACACTAAATGCATTGCTACATGCTTGAATATTATGCAGATAATGAGTGTTTGTTTAATACGATGGTACAAATTAATTTGATTTATTTGATGATTCCGATGAAAATGTAATGACCTATTTCTGTGGTGAATTGTACTGGTGAATGATAAGTGTAAGTTGAAGTCTGTGGAAACAAATACTCAGTATCTCAATAATCACCTCTAGATACAGAAGGCTAGTTTTTCCATTTAAATATTTTTTTCAATTTTAAACAGTAAAGTTTAAGTGTGGGTAAAATATCACAGCTGCATTGTCAGATATGCTGGAGTTACAGGTCAAAAATGGAAAGTACTGTGTGGAAACGGTGGTGGAAGATGGTGTTTTTTATAAAGGTGGAATTTGGTAGTATTTGAGGAGCCTTCAATTTGAGCACAAAACACAAGTGCTTATTAGACGCTGTTAAAGAGTAATAAGTTGACTGCAAGGTGTTGCAGTAGAGCTGCAGTGAAGCAGGATCCTTGTTATCATTAGTAATGAGACTAATCAATTGTTAGAAGTCAACCGTTCTGTCTCCAGAATTGTTGTTCACCCATTGTTGGTCCCTTCAAAGTCTAGGCAGTAAAAATGTACATTGGAGAATGGTGAGCTTGTACTGTGAATTGTTGCATAATTTGAAACTCTTTGCAGGATAAAATAGTGTCTTACCTCACAGCAAAATTAGATACAACTGCATCACAAAGAAACTGGCAAATGAGTGAAGTTACATATATATTTTGCAACCTGGGGGAAGAATTCAGTGTTTGATATCAAGGGGAATTTATTAAGTATTCATATATCTTTCTAGAAATACATTTTTTCTGCTGGGCTAATAAAAGAGATCACAGAATTGCAGAATATCCCAAGTTGAATGAGACCCACAAAGATCATCTAAGTCCAACTCCTTTACCTGCACAGGACAGCCCCAAGAATCACACCATATGCCTGAGAGCATTGCCCAAATACTTTTTGAACTCTTGTCAGGCTGGTGCTGTAACCACTTTCTTGAGGAGTCTGTTCCCCATCCACCCTCTTGGGGAAGAACCTTTTCCTAATATCCAGCCTAAACGTTCCCTGACACAACTTCAGGCCATTCCCTCAGGTCCTATCAATAGTCACCACAGAGGAGAGATCAGTGCCTTCCCCTGCTCTTCCACTTACAATGAAGCTGTAACTGCAGTGAAGTCTCCCCTCAATCTCCTCCAGGCTGAACAGACCAAGTGACCTCAGCTGCTCTTTGTATGGTTACTGCTCTAGACTCTTCACCTCCATTACTTTCTTGTGGACATTCTCTAGTAGCTTTGTATTCTTTTAATATTGTGGCACCCAAAACAGCCCCCAGCACTGGAGGTGAGGCTGCCCCAGCTCAGAGCAGAGCAGGACAATCCCCTCCCTTGCCTGGCTGTGATGCTGTGCCTGATGAACTCCAGGACAGAGCTAGCCTGCCTGGCTGCCAGGGCACTGCTGCTTACATTCAACTTGCCCTCAACAAGGACCTCCACATACCTTTTTCTGGCACTACTTTCCAGCATCCTGTTCCCCAGTCTGTCTGTACATCCAGGGTTGACCTGTTACTGGAGAAGAATCCAGCACCTTTCCTTCTTAAATGTCATACAGTTGGTGATTGCCCAGTCCTCTGATTTGTCAAGGTCTTTGCAGGGTCTCTCTGCCTTCAAGGGAGTTGACAGTTCCTCCCACTGGCAGGCTTAGTGTGTCTTTGAATCCTGAATGCAAGTGGTTCATGGAGATACTGAACAGAGCAGGGCCTAAGGTGGAACCTTGGGGAACCCCAGTAGTGACCAGTCAGCAGCCTGGTGAAACCCACAAAAGCTGTTGGAAACAGCTGGACCAAAAACCTCTCCATAACCTTCTAACAGTTTTGACCGGAGATAAAGGGTAGTATCAAATGAGAGGGTTTGAACAAGTTTCGGTTGCTTCAAGCCTTAAAATGGAAAAAGCCTAAAAGTTCAGCATATGTGTACTGCTTTAGCCAAGGAGATTCTTTGTGCAGCCAGCAGGACAGAAGAAGTATTTTGTGACCTAACTCATGGATGAAGAAGTTTTTGTTGTAACAGGTGATAAAATGGCAGCAAAGCATTTGCCTTTGGTGTAGTTTACTGTTCTAGAGCAGCATGAAATTTTCACAATGCCCAAGCTATTTAACATTTGAATATCTTACTTGGTGACCGAAGGGACTGACTGACTCAACCCTTTACTTTCAGTGAACAAGAGTTGTCTCAGAAGAATCTCACACTACTAGTACACAGTGCTGTGTGTTTGTCTATCATCCTTTAAAGGGAGTATTGATGGATTTGAGGAGACAAGTGGAAGAAGAGGACATAATGTACCCATGAGGACATGCTGCATGAATTCACATAGAAGTACTTAAACTAACAAGCTTAGTTTTTGGCTGCGGAATGATTATGTTGATGATGTTTCCCACTTGTCTGTACTCAAATGTCTAAGCAGGATGCTCAGCAGCTAGTATAGATATTTGGATCAGTTAAATTTATTCATTATTATAAAGCCTGCCTCTACTTGAAATGTCTCAGCTCCACAGAGGTGACTGGAATGGAAATATATATTATTATTTTGAAGTGGCAATTGTTATCTTTCCCATAGCATAGCCTATTTGGAAGAGTCCTCTGCAACAGAAAGAATATATTGTGTTAAAGGAAAAATATTTCACTGCCTGTGGTAAGTAAAAAAAAGTAGAAATGCATATTTCTGTGATATGAGAGAGAAAATGCACCATTTTTTTTGTCTTACTGCATCTCAAGTTTTTCTTATACCAGCACGTATCATGTGAATGACACCCCATGCAAATATAAGCTTAGCATTGAAGCAAATGGAGTTAAACTTCACCTGCAACTGCTCTTTTGAATACACATGTATATGTGTATTTTGTTTAGGAGCTGCAAAATCTTGCACATAATCTTGCATATTATCAACAGCTGAAATTTGTGGTATTGAAGCTCGACCTCAGGGGATATAGGTTTGCCAGAGAAGTCTTTATCTAGCAGGCTGTCAGTTCAGTCATATTGGGGAAAAGAAATTTTAAAGCTCGTTGTGAGATCACATGTTATTTTCTTTGTATTTTTAATCAGTTAAAATAATAGATATTGTGTTTAAATTTTGAAAATATACATGTCTATTTAATGCTAGCTTTTAATTTTTGTTAAAGCTTATTTTAAAGTTCTAATATAGACCAAGTTTATCATTAGCATGGGAGAATCCTTAAAACAGAATATAAGGGAATATTTTAACATTCTGAAACAGTTTGACTTTACTGTTCTACATGTAGGCACATGAAATATGAGAAATGAAATTATTTTACTAATGCTTGTGTCATTATCTTTAAAATTTAGATCCTTGATGGCTTTCTGTCTAGCACAGGGGTACTGCTATCCAGAGTTTGTGAAGAGTCATAGGATTCTTTGTGACAGAACTTCATGAAGCTTGTAATTTAGAAGGTGGTTTTTAATTAGACAGAAATACTTTGTTCATTTCCAGTATTAGCCAGGTAAACACTCTTTCACTAATTCTACAGAGAGTGACTAAATCATGAGGTATGCCAGGCAAGTTTGGTGCACTGTGTAATAATAATTCTGATTTAGTAGAATCCCTGCTTCATGGAAGAGACAGTATTGGTTTCCAGTGAAGCTGCAGTTTCACTGGTTTTGTGCATTTATTAGTGCTTATACTCACCCTATAAGGGAAGTAAACTGATGATCTCATTGTGTGCATAAATGGCTTTGTTTGATCTATCTGTATGCCCTTTAGCCAAGTAAACCTTATACAAACCTAATACTATAGGATTAGAGCACTTTTTAGTATTCTGATCCTAATCCATAAAGTATAGCTAAGACTAATTGTGCTGAACATTGATGTTGCATTTTACCATCAGAGTAAGTGTGTCTTATTCTGACTGGGAGGTGTGAGCCCTCTTGACCAACTGAACAATGCTGAATCTCTCAAGATTGATCCAGCCTGTATGTTTCCTTTTCCTTGGGTTTTGGTCTTTTGCAATTACTTATCATCCTGAGTTAGAATGTCTTTTCTCTCATGTAAGAAAGACAAGACTTACTTTTATGAGATTTGTCAAAAGATCCTGAGAAACTCGAAGGATAGGAGCCAATTTGTGTGTGAATATTTTGTGCAGTCCTGTTGTTATTAACTGCTGCAGTGGTTGGCTTGAAAACTGTAGTATGGGAGGCAACTGTAGTATAACAGCTAGATCTAGAAAGCAATTCTTTTACCCTCAGGCAGGTGGTTGTTTGACCCAATATAGCTTCTTTAATCATTGAGCTACACAGCAGATCTGAGAAGGCTCCAGATGGAGACTGAACCTACGACCCCCTGACATAAAAACATCTATGATACCAATTACACCATCTGTTGGTCATAAAACCACATTCTCTATCTTTTCTTGGCTCTTGTGTTATACAAAAGCTGAAGGGTGATATTTGGAGCTGTTTGAGTTTATCCATGCAATTTAATGCAGAACACATTTTTTTCACAGAGAGAGAGAACAAAGCACAATAGCACTAAAGTTCAATTTACATTCTCAGTCAGTGAAAACAAAAATGAAAATAAAAAACAGTTGTCTGAGTCATTATTTATACCCAAACTATGGCTTCAATTGTAGTCTTTTCACAGTTCTTGTGATTTAAGAAAACCTAAAGAAAAACTTCTACCACCATTGTCCAAGCTTCTGAGGGCCCTGATTTGAAACAAGATCTGTAATTGTAAATAGGAAGTTAAGAGAGGATTAAAGAATATGCAGATCACATTATTAGCCAATATGTCCCTAATACTGTACTTAGGGATTTGTGTTGGGTGGTAGTGTTTAGAAATTTGTATTATCTAAGTGTGGAGTACTGGAAAGCTGGAAATTTAACCACTACTCACATACCACTCCACATATCTCCAGAATCCCAGTGGATATAAGTCTTTCCTGTCTGAGCTTTCTGCTCAAGCTCATCAAACTATTATTCTGAAATACTTAATAGACTTTGAAATGGCATCTCAAGTTTTTTCCTTTTATCAGTAAAATAGTTAGCTCTAGGTGATTTATTGTGGCCATCAGAATATGAAGTGAGGTACTGAAATACAAGGTGCCATGTATTAGGGATAAAACTGATGGCATAGGTCCATCAAAGCAAGGAAATGAAAGGGAGCATGTTACTGGTGCAAAATGGGTAACTGTGATGAGGTAAGATTAACATCTTTAGGAATATTGTGTTAATATAATAAAAAATTTAATTGTCTGTGGAGTTTGACTGGATTGTAGCTCTAGATAGTAATTGCTGCTTATGGAGACTGTATCATCAAATTGCCTCACTGCTTTTGCACATAATGTCTTACAGAAAGAAGAGTTTGGATATCTTTCTTACCATATGGTGGTATGTTGATAGGTAGTCAAACAGAATAGAAAGCTAATGCCAGAAATACATGACCTGTGCGTTCTGGTATCATGTTGACAGATGGTTCTGTGCTTTGTGGTCAGTGCAGTCCCCACAACATTGCTCTTTAAGAACCTTTGTGCTCTAATACCAACATTTATCTGTCTAACACAAAAATAAATGTTTGCTATATTACATCAGTAGTCTAGATACACAGTAGGCAGGGAAAATAATTCTTAAAAGAAAGCCCAAAATCCTCACACCTGGCCAGTCCTTTTAAGTTATGGAAGCTGGCTTCCTGTGATGAGAATGAAGCTGTGAATAAAGCACAGTTAACTTACTACATTTTTGTTTTCTTATTATTGCACCATTATTATGTTTTAATGAACCATCTTTTTCTTTAAGAAATAATAAATAATCCATGAAAATGGAAGGGAAAGGGTTGAGAACTGAAATTGACAAGTTTCTATAGAATCTTTGTTTGCCATTGGCTAAACTGAGGAGAATATTTGAGTTTTCTCTTTTGAGTTATTCTTTTTGTGGATGTCTCCATAGGGATATATCACCATCTTGGCAAATAGAATTGTCTGTACTGATGCCAAAAAGAAGTGAAAAAGTGACAAAAGCACAATTCAGATATATTTTTCTTATGCCATCAAAATAATTGGGCATCCTGTCACCCCTTGGTTAATACTCAAATGTCTCTTAGAAGTTATTTTCATGATCTGTGATAGAAACTATACTTGATGGTGACATGTAATGATATGAAATATAAATAATGATGATTGTCAGCCCTTCAGACTCAACTTTGTTGTATTCATCTTCATTAACAAACTGATTCTTCAGTGTGTGTTTATGTCAGTGAAAAAAGTTTTCTAGTGGTAGAATTTAGCATTTCAATGTGGCCACAGATTTAGTATTTTTTTCAATATATTAATGATAAGATCCATCTTGCTGTTTTTATAAAAATTATTTTGGAAAGGATCTCAAAAGGCCCTGTACTCTGTTTTGAAGCAGAATCAAGTACATATCAATAGTTGGCAGTAAAGTCTAGTCTTAATCTGATACTAGAATACTTCTGCTGAACACAGTTAATTAAATAGTAATCATACTGGATCTGGATCTGCCTAGGAACTTGCTATCAGATTGCTGTCTACAGCAGACTAAGGAACACCTATAAGAAAGCTGACTTTCAGTCATCTTTAAGTGTAAGTTAAGTGCATCCTTTCTGCTTCCTACAATCTTGATTATCTTAAATGTTCAAAACAACATTTTTAGTGGTCAAATCCTGCAGTGCTGATCTCATTTCCTTTACTTACTATCACTATAAATAATGCAAAATTTATTTTACTATCTCAAATATCCTTCTTAGAGTTCTTTCCACGTTTGGAAACATTGTATGCTGTATATTTAGGTGTTCCCTTATGCTTCCATGTTACTTTTTAACCCTCAAAATGTTAAAATTAATGCAACTGAAGCTTGACAGAGAGGACTTCACTACTTGAGTGGAAAAGGAAGGATTTTTTTGTATGTAGATGAAGACCAGTCTTCTGAAGCACAGACTGAATGTCAAAGTGGTATGTGTTTTAATATCCTGATCAGAGAAACAGGTTTTATTTCTAATATTGTCACACTTTCTGTAAAATGTTGATCAATGTCTCCATGGATTCTTAATCTCTGAAAAGTTGTTAACACAGCTTCTTTGATTTTATCTTGCGTATATTAATGTTTTCTTAAGACACTGAAAACCTCTGAACCAAGAAGTTACGTAGTATAAAATATTTATTATGACACAGATCTCTGTTTTCAAGTCCCGTGTCTGCTGTGTAATTTATAGTACATCTTTGGATCTCTTTTGGAAAGAACTGTTTCATTGAACTCCCTCATAACTTCTGACAGACCTGTCCAAATATCAAATTAGAGCAATGTTGATAGTTAAACTTTAAATAAATTTAAATATGACAGGTTGTGGTGGTTATGGTTATCAGTGTATGTATTTTGGACAGACGAGTCTGTCATAAGGTTTAAGAAGACCAAATAAAGGTAGGTAGAATAAAGCTGTTAGAATTACATTGTTTGAGTGTCATTGTAAATATAGATTTCATATAGTGGAAAATAATGAAAAATGATCCGATAAACAGATATGTGTTGGAAACTATTTTGCTAATTGGCTGTGCATTTTTCCTCTAAGTTAAGTGCCATCAGATTGCATCAAGTATTCCTTTATATGGTAGTTCAAAAAAATGTAAACTGCAATATTTAATCCCTTTGTTGGAAGGTATGCATGTTTTTGTTTATATGGAAGTTGGTTGTATTACTTTTGTTAGGCATGTCTGATTAAAATTTGCTAAGAAGATTGTAGAATAGTTCCCATGTGGATACTAAGTTTCTTTTTATAACATTTCAGATTTTATTGTTTCCATAAGTTTCCAACTTTGTTCAAACCTTTGTTTCAAGTCTTCCCAACAAATTTAGTTATGATTGTTCAAATCTTCTTTGTAATATATTGCATCAGATTTTAAAGCAAATGCTGACAGCAGCAGTATTTATGCCCTGCATACCAAGCAGATACCACATGGTTTGAATAACGGGCACCCCTGCTGAGTGTGGATGAAATCAAAATCTTTCATAGTCATGTAAAATGCACTGATAGAAATCTGTCTTTAAATGTGCCTTCTTATTTAAAGATTAATTATTTGAGAGTTTCTCTTGACACTGATGCATATATGTGATTCCCACAAATGCTAATGCAAACTGAAAAAGTTGTAGGCTTCAAATAGTCCCAGAAGTCACCCCAAACTTATATACCACTAAATAAACAAAATAAATGCCATGGATTCATTGTAGGTAATAGGAAGTCTAATTTTAAAGCCTTAAACATCACAGTTCTTTGGATGTTATCAATGATAAAGGCAGGGTTTTTTTGATGAATCTTGCCCCAAAATTCTTTACACCAGTTGCTTCTTTTGTTTTGTTTAAAATATTGAAGTTGTAACTAAAAGTAAACAGAAAAAGTTAAATTTCCAAAAGTAGCAATATCTCAGTCATATTGTACATGTGGAAAATATTTGTGTTTCAGCTAAATTTTTCTTGTGGGAATTTTATTGCCTGGGAATACAATAAAGGAATTTTTAAAAATTCCAAATGTAAAAAGAAACTGATTGTAGAGCAAATATATGCAGAACTCTGTTTTAAGTTATCTCTTCCTTTCTGCACTGTTAATTCTATCTTCTTCCTTTTGATTTAATGGCATTGTTTCCAAAGAATTTAAACAAAAAAGAAAAAAATTGTGGGTTTAGGATACTGGTGGTTAGTTGCATTAGAATGTCTTGTAAGATTTTTTATTTCAATAATATACATGGTTTTATCAGGATCAAAACCATGTCTCTGGTACATCATTAATAAAATACCCAGTATATGGCCTATGTGTTCTAGGAAGTCAAGCTCTTGTCCACAAAGAAAATTCCACAATTAGGTTGATATCCGAGGAAAGCTGTCCATGTCATACTCACCTCCACTAGCTGCAGTTCTGCTAAAAAATACTGAAGCTACACACACATACATATACACATTTAACAATGGGAAAAATTATTTCTACTATTCCTTCCATCCAGATATATTTATTTAGTTGTTTTTATTTCTATTGCCATGTGTGGCTCAGAAGCCCCCTGCTCCACTGAGGTTCTTTTCAGTATAAGCAGCCCTGTAAGTCACAAAAGAACAAAATCTTCCAATTCATCTCCTACCATTTCAAAAGTACATATATATATGTGTATATATATATATATATATATGTTGTCTTTCCCCACTTCCTGTTGAATTAAAAGCTGTGCAAGGATAGAAAAGCAGAGGTTAAATCGATCACCTTCATATGTTTTATGTTACATAGTAGAGCACATTTTCTGCCAAATCAGTCTACGCCTTCTTGTCTGACTTAGCTGCTATTAAATACCAAGTACTTCAGAACAAACCACATAGAGAACTAATATTGCCCTCCATTGTCTTTTGCTTTTCCTATTATCCACAACTTGCAGGCAACAGAAAAAGTGCTGTTCAGATTGTTCATATTTGTCTTTGACATTCTCAGGATGCTTCAGTTCAGAGTTGGAAATGAGCTGTCCTGTTTCTCCACATGGTATTTTTCTTAGGAGGGATGATTCCCACACTGCTTGGTAGTTGCTGAGGACCTGACAGAGGACAGTGGTGCACACTGTGTCTAATTTTTGCTGGGCCAGCATTGCCTAATGTTAGCTGTTGCACAAGGCAGAGACTGGCACATGCTGGGGACTTTTCAATGAACTCTTCTCCACAAAAATTACACTGGTGCCTCAGAAATATCATCAAGTCTATGCAATAGCTCAGAGCATCTGAGTCTAATTTAACTGTGCTATTTAATACAATTATAGATTTGTTGGAAGAAGTTGGCTGCTGCTGCTATGGTTGATTGGGAAAGAAAGAGATCAAGACGTGTTCATCTGAAAGGCTTTCTGATTAGGCAGATAGACATTTGTGTAGCACAGCTGCTGATGTGGGGCAAGTAAGATAAGCCTCTATGAAAATCCATGATTCAGGAATTTCTGAACAACAGAAACCAAAGTAAATTTTCTCTCCTTGATCTTGGTCAAATCACAGCTGTTGGGGACAACAGTAGTGACTGAACTGATAATCCATCCTTGCCTGTTTGCTTTAAGTGGGAATGTTGACAGATGCCAGATGAAGGGTACTGATCCTGTAAGCAGAGCTTCAGATTAGGAAGAAATTCGGTTTCATAACTGGGACTTGGACCCCAAAGTGTATTCTAAAAAGTCCTGAAGTGAAACAGAACATGGTGTCATCAAAGTAGCAGACCAGCTACAAAAATATTGACTCCCTAATAAAAGATGAAAAAACTTACTGAAACCCCTTTTCCTCTGCCTCTCATGTATGGAGATAAGACCTGTGCACTCAGGAGGGTTATCTAATCTGCCCTTAGGTTGAGGCAATTGCCTATCTTGCTTGGTAGGTCAGGCTGAGTTTGCAATTAAATGTAAGACAAAACATGAATAATTTTTCTAACTATTACTTGTCTCCAGTCTTCTTGTGTCTCTTTTATGAATGAAAGATGCAGGATATAAAAGGGAGATGATAAGATCATGAAGGCAAAATATATTTAGGTAAAGTTTCTCTGCTTGTACACAGAAGAGATGGGACATTTAGATATTAAAAATGCACTTTGAGAAAAACAAGGCAGTTCTAAAAGAGGGCCAGAAAAGGCACAAATTCCTTTTTGCAGTTATTCAGATTGCTCCAATGCAATAAAAGGAATGAGAAGAGGTAGAGGGCCTCTTTAAGTCATCAGAAATACCTCACTTTGTTTTGTTTTGGTAGATTTTTCTTGTAAACTCATATATTTATGGGGCTGGTGCACAGACAAAAAGAAGGAAAAAATACTATTTCGCCAAATCAAACTGATTTGAGAGACAATTATGACACTATTCAACCTTGCAATTGGATATAAGGAAAAAGTGTATTTTAAAATAATTTTATTTGTTAGCACTATACTGTTTTAAATAGAAGTGAACCTCAATGATTCATGTAGGAGCTGGGAACACAATTTTTGTTTTTGTGCCAGGTGATTGCCTTTGCAAATCTCTCTGAGGAGAAAAGTTTTCTTTAAAATGTTTTACAAGTATAATCCCATATAGTCACATATGCTTTACTGTACTTCAGTGTGAAGTCTTTGTTGTCTATGTTGTTAATTAGTTTTGTGTGTGTGCGTGTGTGAAGGAGTTTTATTCAAAGTTGTAAATCTATTTGAGCCCAAGTCACTCTCACAGGTTCCTATTCTTTAAGCATAATATTTGTGAATGATGTAGAATACATTATTAGCTTATGGTATACCAATATTTAATATTCACCAATATACTGAATGTTCTTTCCACATGTTTTGGTGTTCAGACTGCAGGTAAGTGAAGGGAAAAATGTAGTAGACTGTCTTCCTCAGGATTGCAGACCAAAGGGAAAAACCTGGGGAATGTGTACTGAGAGCCAGCAGCACTCACGTGCTCAATGCCACAGAACACAGCAGCACAGAAGGGATTGTAGTTATATTCATGTTCCCATTACTGTTTGTGTGTCATCTTTTAAGTTCTTCCTGTAGCTGCCTGCTCTTGCTCCCCTTATGTGCGCATGCAATACGTACCCCCAAGCCTGGGGGAGAAGAGGAAAGGGTTTTATTTTACCACATGGCTGATCCCTACTGCAGAATTGTAGTGTGTTTAGCTTGCCTCTGCTACTCTGTTTGTTGTCGATTTGGGGGTTTTTTGGGACTCCAGAGGCAGAGGAGTTGCATGAAACTTCATGTCTATAACATAAGAAAAAAAAATTGTGTTTCCTACTTCTGGTTTCCTTACAAATACTCTTTCTCAAGTATATCCATCTGTTTGTAGGCCTGAACCTCCATGTTCCAATCCTGAAGACTGCCTGTTCTCCAGCTAAGGCTACTTTTAAAAAACAAAACAATAACAAGAAAACCCAAAAACAAAACCAAAAAGACCCAACAAAATGCCCCCAAGCCCAGACTACACTGAATTAAAAAAAAATCCTCATCTTTTATTCCCAACTTCCCCCATAATTGTCATTTATTTAGAAACTGACAGGCACATCTAGGCTTTCAAAAGAACATTCTCCATAGTCAATACACTGTGGGTGCTGGCTTAAATTCTTGGTTCAGTTAAAGGTTTATTTGACACCTTCATATCCAGATGATCTTTCAAAATGGAGTAATATATAGTTTTGTAATGATTTGCAACAATCTGATGCATTTCGAAATTGAAATTTTATCCTGCATACTGTACAAATCTATGGTGTAGGATCCACTGACATGGTTGTATCTGTCTCACTGACATAATGATGTTTGGTCTTGCCTTGTAAATTGCAATCATTAGCATTTTATCCCAGTACTGTGAGCTTGGGTAGTACATTTATAGTTCTTTATGAATGCTGCAAGTAACTTAGAGTGTCAAGGATGAATAGACAGCCTTTTTTTTTACTTTGCAGTCAGTCAAATGTCTGATGGTTGGTGCTCCAGCCTGACAGCCAGAACTTGCCTTGCAGTCTACATAAATTGTAATTGTAATTGTTCACACGCTATTTACAAAACTGTAGCATGCTAGTGACATGGAATAGCTGACATAAACAACTAAAATAAATGCATATAAGTAATTCAGTGCAACCAACAAGATGATAATGAAAACTGCATGAAAAAAGAAACTTGGTTTTATTTTTTTGAGCATGAGACTAAATGCCTAGATCGATTTTAGTGTAATCATAACAATTTCAAGGAGTATTGAGTCCTAAATTAAATTAAAACAGACATTCATGTTCTTGTTTAATTTATATAGGGAAAAACCTAAACCCCTGTTCCTATTCAGATCTTTGTCTTCAATAACTCATTCTCTAATTGTTTCACTTGTTGGAATAAGGGATGCAGAAGAGAGATGCAGCTTTTTCCCCCTTTCAGTTTTTATGACTAGAGAGGTTTGAGGGTGCATCAGTCTGAAGACACTGCAGGATGCTCAAATCATTGGGTGAGTGTGATTTTACAAGTTAGGGCAATTGGCTCTCGTTTTGGAAGTGTTGTCTGTTTCATTTTTATGAAACAAATGAAACACTTTATTACTTCCTGTGGTTCTAGGCATGAGAAATATCCTTGGTGATCATCCTTTAATAAGAGAGTTGATGGTGTGAATGCTTGCAGATTTGTTTACTCAGTAGTGGGTTGGCTCCTGTAGCAGTACTACTTGACATGTTGTATGTATGTTGACCTGGAAACAAAAGCAAGGACATGGCTCCTGAGCCTGTGTAGAAATGGGTTTTACCTTCTGGAGGTAAAATAATTCCTCAAAATATTTATTGTGTCTATTTTAATACATACACATACATATCTCTCTCAAAATCATGTATATTTAAAGTATAAGAAACACTGGTCTAAAAGTGTGGATCCTGATTTTTTTTTCTGGTAGAAAAAGATTTTCTAATGAGTGTTTTTAACTTACAAGGTTTGGTTCACTAAAAAAACCCCAACAAAACAAAAAAACCACAGAAATGTGCAGGTTGACTGTAAACATGCAGTTCTTTATTTGAATAGTTGCTCCAAATGATTTTCTTTTTGTTCAGTGTTTCACTGACTGCAACATTTATCAGACAACCAACAGTCTCATCAAATTCGTACACTATGCTTAGTGTCTGAGCAATCCTGCTGGGCTTCCCACTTCCATCCCAAACTCTCTAGTTTGTTTGCATACAATGGCAGAGCTCCAGTAAGCAGAGTAGAATGTGTCCCACTCTTCTGCACAGTGATATTTGACTAAGTCACTACCTGAGGACCTGGATGTTGAGTAGGGTTAAGAGCCCAGCATTCTGTGGGTTAGGCTGGTATTTGCTGGGCCAATACATAACACTGAGCACAATCACCTCAATTTTCTTCCAAAATGTGCTCTTCAGAAGACAGTGACTAAAATTGTATGGGTGGTCAGAATCAGTCATGGTTTGTCAAAAGTCTCAAGCATTGTGGCAACAAAGTTTCTGGATCTCTGTGGAAGTGATCATTCGATTGCTGTGGCTGGGGCAGTTCTGAATGTGTATAATTGATCACACACGGAATGTTTACACCTAACAGGATTCAGCTAAGAATGAATGTTCAAGAGTAAATAGGTGCATTTCTGCATTATAAATTCGGACTTTAGTGTCCAAATGCATTTACATTTGGACATAGTGAATCCTATGTTTTATGCCCAAATTCTTTTTTCAGTTTTGGCCAATAGTGGGAATCTACATGATGTACTTTAATACTGGAGAATAAAGCCCAAGAGTTGATCCTGAAAATGTGAAACATGTAGGTAATTTTTTCTGCATTGCTTTTAATCACAAGAATAAAAGGATCTGGTGGGGAATTAATTTTTTTACTAAATACAGTGTACCGATTAAAGCTTATCTAAGCTTGCAGGATGGTTATAGACAACTAAGACTTTCAAGTTGGAACCACATTTAATCTTACACTTTCTTTAAAGTCACTTTTGTTATATTTATTATGAAAGCAGACAGAAATGGCATAGGGAATCCACCCAAATTCTGTCAGTGATTCCCAAGGAAGTTAATGCTGAATTCCAGCTTTGCCCATTGCTCTTAAATGCTCCTTGTCAGGCACATACCATATGGTCATGCAAACAAATACGTGCACAGCTTTTTCTTTCTCAAATAGTGACAAAGCAGTTTGAGACCATATGCTGCACAACACGAGTGATCTCTCTAATAGTTTACTGGGGTGAACTGGGGGAACCAGCTCAGAATGTTGTTCCATGCGTCTTTGCTGTACATGTTTTTCTACAATAGAGTCAGAATTTGTACTGTGGTTTCTTCACTGTAGTGACTTTACTTGCACTGTGAAATATGAATAGCAATTTTTGTGGTTAGTGACAAAATAATTTATGGAGCTGAAGGTGACTTAAATTCTCAGTAGCTAACTTGGCCTAGTCATTTAACCTTTATGATACAATTAGTTTTCCCTCCCAAGTCAGAAAAATTATTCACAACCAAAGTTTCTATGAAAGGCTAATTTATTCCCAAATGCAAAAAGTGGATCTATGTGCTAGTTATTTTGCAAGATCTTTGAGAGCATAAGAGAAAAAACTAAAATATTTATTGGAATGTTTATGCAAAATGTAGACTAATTTATGCAGACATTTTTATTTTCTATGCAGGTTGGAAGGCAAGTAACAGAGCTGTACAACCATAGATTTCATAGAAACGTAGAGTTTGAACTTGTAACACTTTAAGAAGATAATTGTTGCAGTTTTTAACCACCTAAAATTTGTTTTAAAAGTCATAGCACTGTCTCTGTTTTAGTTTCTTGGGGACACTTCTTCACACTGATTTTATTTATCAGTGTGCAAACAAAGTTTTTTTGTTGATGCAGAGCTAAGAGGTGTTCTTAATAAAAGAAGGTGCAGAAGGAATTGATCTTGATGAGTTGTGCTACAAAAAAGGGGGATGGGGTGGATTTGTGAGGTCAGAATTTTGATGCAGGTCTCTGCTGTTAATTATTCACTGGAAATTATAAAGAAAGAAGAAAGTAGATGAACACATCATAGTATACCTATAGCTGGCAAGGTAAATCAAAGGTATGCATCAGTCTTTTCACCACAGGAAGGAAATTAAAAATGCTCTATTAGAGAAAGCATCTCCAGCTCTACGTTAAGCTCAAGTCACTCATCATCAGAAAGATTAAATCAGATTCCCAAAATTTTGGAGGAATGAGGGGATATTCAGTGTGGCAGGAAAAAGGATTAGGGTGGTCAGGGAACACATAACCGATGATTTCAAAGGAAATTAAAAGATTTAGGTTTTTTTGTGTAACAACATAAAGGCTGAGGTGTGAATCTGTCATTTTATGTCATAGGGGAAGTGGGAAGGGTAGTAATGGCACAAGAGAGAAGGAATATAAACTGATTTGAATACATACAGTCTGGAAATTAGAAGTATGTTCCTAAGTATCAAAGAGGCAAAGTCTGGTGCAGCCTTTAATCCAAGGAATGGAATTAATAAAAGGATCATCGTTTCTTTTACCTTAGGTTTCATATGTTTATGAAAGGGATTTTAAAATGTGTTGTTGTGATAGCAAGGGGCTGAAATCAGTCAGTCCTACATTCCTGCCAAAGAGGGATCAGGACCTCCCTTTGTCATTCTTAGGTGCCAGAAGAATTTTCAAGATGGAACAGAAAACTTGAGAGGAAAGAAACAGGGTGCAAAAGGAGGAAGAATGAGTACGTTGTAAAGTTTGCCTTTGTTTGCATTAAGACATAAATTTAATGGAAAATTAATTCCACTAAAATTATTGTGAATTTAGAGCTTGATTTGGAGAAGAACTTAAAGGGATTTGTATGTATTCAGCATTCCTCAGCATCAGATCTTCAGAAATTAAATCTAAAACAATAGAAATATATTTGCAGAGAAGATATCTAATTATATATGCTGTTAAATTATAACTTTTAAAATGCAGCAATTAAATGGCTGAACTGTATTCTTGAAGCTTATGTGAGGTAGTTAAAAGAAGCCTGCTGACAGGTCTGCTTTATCTTCGAATACTGATTTCTTTGAACTGCAAACCCAAACCAAGGCAACTAATACTTCCCTTCCCGCCCCACCCCCCCAAAAAAAACAGTTCGAAAAGCTTACTTAAATTATGCCCAAAATGCTCTTATTTCTGGTAATAAATAACTTGGAATATTTTGAAACTTTACAGGCAGCAGAACGTTTTCTGCCTGCTGAAGACAGAGAGCAAACTTTACTTTTGACACCCTATCATAAGAGAACTGGTAGAGCACAAAGAAGATCCCAGCCGCGGTGGTTCTTGCCTCTCCCGAGTACGTGCCGCGGGGCTGACGCCCCTGAGCGTTTTGGGCGCAGGAGAAACTATGTTTAGTCAATTGTTTTTAACGCTACAGGAGTGCAAAAACTCTTTAGTTGTGCAGCGAGAAGGAAGAAAGCTAAGGAGAAAAACCGTAGCGTTTTTGGCTGATGTGCCCTTCGACCTCTTCTTTTTGTTTTATTGGGCATTTTTGTGAGGAAGGTTGCAAGCTCCTGAGGCTTCTGGGAGCAGGACTCGACTTTCAGAGGGGGCCCGAGTCCTGCTGGCTCCTGGTGATGGTCGAGTGCGGAGGGAAAAGTGTGTGCGGACCCGCCCGGGGCCGGGGCTGGGGCCGGGGCCGGAGGCTGTCCCCGGCAGAGGGTGCCGGAGCGNAGGAGCGGGACCCCGGCTGCAGGGGACGATGCTTCTGCTCTTCGAGTAGGAGTGTGTGGGCAGGGAATGCTGCTCCGGTTCCTAGGAGAATTGCGCGTGTCCATTTGGGTCCGGCGGAGCCGCCAGCATCCCCAGGTGGTGATTCATGCTGGCAACTTTTTCTTTCTTATCTATTTTCTTTTATTTAATTTTTTTATTCTCTCTGTCTTCATTTCTCGCTTTCTTTCTGCCATCCTTGTTTTTATTTTATTTTTTTTTTTCCATCCCCCTCGGTTCTTCTTGGCACAATGGAAACCTGATGTTGTGTTCTTTACGAGGGGGCGGGGGTTGGCAGGAGGCGAGGGTAGCTACAATTTTCACCCCGAGCNNNNGGTCGAGTGCGGAGGGAAAAGTGTGTGCGGACCCGCCCGGGGCCGGGGCTGGGGCCGGGGCCGGAGGCTGTCCCCGGCAGAGGGTGCCGGAGCGAAGGGACTGTCCTTGTCCTGTCCGCCCCTCGGCGCCGCTCCCCTCCCCTGCGTCGGGTCCCGGGTGACGTTCGGATGCCGGGGAAGGAGGAGGCGGAGGAGGAGGAGGAGGAGGAGGAGGAGGGGAAAGGAGCGCGGCTTCCTCCGCCCCCAGTCGGGGACGGTCCGTTAGCGGCAGCGCAGGGCCGGGGCGGCGGTGCCCGGGACGAGNTCTCTGTCTTCATTTCTCGCTTTCTTTCTGCCATCCTTGTTTTTATTTTATTTTTTTTTTTCCATCCCCCTCGGTTCTTCTTGGCACAATGGAAACCTGATGTTGTGTTCTTTACGAGGGGGCGGGGGTTGGCAGGAGGCGAGGGTAGCTACAATTTTCACCCCGAGCGCATCCCCGCGCCTCTGCCCTGGTCGGGCGGCAGGGGCTTGTGCCTCTTTTCGGCCAGTTCGGCGCTCCGAAGGTGGTTGGTAGCCACTGAGAGAGGCCAGGGTGGAAGGAGAAAGAAGGAGAAAACAAAGGAAAAGTTGGGGATTTTGTTATTGCCGAGGGTGTATAGCAATGAGTGGAGCTTCCTCCTTCACTCTGCCCGCCCTCCAGCCCTGTCCTCGGAATGGTTATAATAATGTGTTATTATTTGGGGCGTTGTGCTGCCAGAATCTCAGCGTGAACCAGGACGGGATTAAAATTGGTGGGCGAGGGGACTGCCGCCGTGCTTGGAACTCATGGAGGCTTGGCGGGATTTCTTTCTGTGTGATTTTGGACTTCAGAGGGTCCCATTTTCTCTGTGTACCTGGTCGACCCTCAGGGACTGAGGAGGTCAGACTCTGGGCTCAGGAAACACTAGGACGCGCGGTTCAGTGAGCTCCGCGATTCTTTTTAGGTCTGAATAAACTGTTCCTATTAACATCTGACCCTGCGCCGTGGCAGCAGCGGTGCGGCTGCTGAATAGATGCCAGTTTGTCCCGTATCTGCGAAGTAGCGCCGTGATTTGCAGAGACCTTAAGGGAACGTGTAGGGTTGAAGAGCCACGATGGTGTGACACACAGTTCCTGTAAAAGAAGCCGCATAAACGACTTTAAAAAAATTAATTTTTAAAATTTTTTTTATTTTTTTGGTTAAAATTTTTCCCTCCTCCACTCGCGCCAAGTTGTATGGTGCTTTCAGAGCAGGAAAGGGGAGGCTTAACGTTTTCGTTTTCTCTGGGATGTGAAATGCACCGTCGAGGTAGGAGCTGCCGGATCCAGCTCTTTGATCTTTCATGAAGCCATTCTCTGGAAAATTGCCCTCTCCCTCTCTGCACCAGATAAACCTTACTCTCAAAGTCCTTCCCTGGAGTCCTTGCCCAGGGACTGAGGGAGCAGATGACAAGGCTGCACCATTTCCATGCCAGGTTTGTAACCTTCCCGTTCTGTTCTCACCGGGCAGCGCGGGAGCTCGGTGGGTCAGCAGTGCCTTCCTCCCCCACCTTTCCTGGCTTTAACTTAATTGCAAAGACGTGCTGGAGGAGACCGATCATGTCTTTAAGAAAAAACAGTGATGCTGCAGATTAGAGGGGACTTGTTAATCAATTGCACGTTTGAAAGAGCTTTTCTTCCCTTTGTTGCTTTCGCTAATCCATTTAGCTCTCCCCGGGAGGTGACAGATGCCTATATTTCCTGTTATTCAGCTCCGGGGTCCGAGGTCTTGCCATTTGTTGCCTGGCCATGTAGGGAGAAGGTCAGCAGAAAGCAAGAGGTCTGGGAGCTTTCCGGGGCGAAAGCAGGAGGCGGGCATGTTACAGCTCGCGGATTTGGGGTCAGTTCCCGTAGCGTTTATTTTTCCTAGAGCCTTTATTGCTCCCTTTGAAGAGGCTGTCCCGCTGCTCTGCCCCTCCTACGGGGTCCCGGGCTACGGGGATCCCCCGGGGCCGCAGGGAGGATGGGGCTCGTCCTCCGAAGGTTGTGAGAGGAGATGCCAGATTGTCTGTCCCCGTCCCCGCTTTATCCCCTTTACCCTGAGCAGCTCGATCTGTTTTAGAATGCAGCGAGAGGGAGGTGTGCCGCAAGTGTCCCGTGGAGTTCTTTCTCCCTTCCTTCATTCTCTTGCCCCCCGCTGCTGCTCGAGAGCACCGACGCTGGCGCATCTGTCACGGCCGGACCTTCTCTGCCTTCCCAGAGCCTCCCCAGGTTGGAGGGTGGAGGGGTGCGGGATCCCGGGAACCTCTGGAGGGGAGCTGCCCAGGGGTGGAGCGCCTGGCGCTGGGAAAACAGGCAGGGAAGGCGCTGGGAGTGTGGGAGCGCACCTCCGTCTGCTGTTGTGGGCAATGAGCTGCCCCGTCCGCTCGTGTATGTTCTCAGGAGACATGCTAAGTTTCAACCTTCTCGGAGGCACTATAAAATCATAAATAACAATTAAAAGTGTATTTGGGGCTTTTTTTTTTTTTTTTTTTTTTTTAGCACTACCCCATAAACAGGCTTGTGATTATCATCTCAACCACCTGTAGAAAGTGTGCATTCACTCTACTTCGATAGGCATGAAGTTTGAGACTCCATTTTCTTCTCTGAATAAGCAGCACAATGGTTGAGAGCCCATAATCACAGCACTAAATTCTTGTGTACTTCTATTGTTGAGGGGTATTCTTCTGTTTAATTCGATTTGCCTAATGGTAAACAGAGTGTTTTTTAATCTACATTTCCTTTAAAGGTTTATTTTTGAAAATATTACTTCAGCCTTTTCAGTGTTCACTTTTAGAATATGGCCAGGTGAGAGGCAGCGTTGAAAATGGTGATGCACCATGGACTCTGCTTACATACTTTTGCCCTCTTGCCATTAAAGAGGAAAGGACGTTTAACAAACTGGAAGTTAATGCTCATGTGACTTGAGAAACATGCAGAATGCAGTGTTAAAAAAACCAAAAACAACCAACTAAAACTCTGTCAACAGAATGTCTAGGAATGAAAATATATTGGTAACTCATGCCCATGATTTTGAAAGCCCTGAAGTTTGTAAACTTCTACCTAACTTCATGAAGGAAAAAAACCCTCTAATTTCTGAGAGTAGCATGTTTGTGGAGAAATTAATGCAAGTATGGCTTACTTCTGAATGCCTTTAAATGCTGAACTACGAAAGTTGTAAAATACTTAAATCTTGAAAGTTGCATAAGATTTAGCTATAGCTCCATCCTGACTTTAATAAAAGAGATTCAGCTCTAGAAATTGTACACAGGTCATCTGATAAAAGTCAGTACTTCTTTGAGTACAAGGAGTTTGCAGATAGCTTTTAATTAATTATATTGACCACATTAACTATTTTCAGGTCAAATCTTAATCAAACCTTTCTGGTGTTAATTAAGTTGTTAGTTTAGTGATGAGGTTTATCTTTGGGTCAAGAGTTGGCACTGAATTTTTTTTCCCCTTGAGCGTCTCGATTAAATTAAGCATTTGTAGTGGAATCGTGCTTTCCCCCTTAATCCCTTTGTTGCTGTAAACAGCACATAAATGCAAGATGCTGGAAGAAAAAGATGAGATGAGACACAAGGCAAATTAATCCTGTTTAGTGTGTTTTCAGTTTGCAGAAAAGCTGATCTTTTTCTAAACTCACTGCACTTTGTCTAAGGTGTGAATAGCTTTCAGGCTTTGGCATGGAAGTATGTTTACCACTAATTAGGAAACTGACAGTCTTAGTCCACCAACCAGTGAGAGAAGGAAGAGTAAAAGGAAAGAATGGTAAGAAATACTGAGTTTTGTTTGATAGCTGCGAGAATCTTCTGTATAGAAGACTTGTGGAGTCCAGTTCATGGCTTATTTTCCGAGTCTTAAATTCACATTTTAGATTCAATAAAAATATCTTTTAGAAGCAGTCAATATCTCAAGCTTTTAATCATACTTAAGAGAATTTATTTTAAATGTCTCTTTGTATTTATTTTTAAAAATAAATTTAAATAAATATTTTAAAAATAAAAAAATACTTAAAAAATATTTATTTAAATAAATTTAAAGGAATACTTTTAAAAGTATTAAGCAAACTTTCATTTTTAAAAAAAATAATAATTCTTTCTACAGATGTTCTCTGTTGCCTTGTGTGGTTGCTGAGAAGGAAGAAATGCTACTTACAGTATTCCATCTAATTTATAGCATCTGTCACTATGTTCTCTGTGCAAAGAATGGTTTGCTATTTAAGTTTGTTTATTCATTGTGAGGCTGTTGCTTTATAAAGGAAGTTGTCATTAGGCTCAGCATGTCTGGAAAGCATGCAAGCACTCAAGTCTTCTAATCCAGTGACTACAAAGTAGTTAACGCGTCAAAGAAAAGGAACGACAGGATTTTGTTGCAGTGAAAGAAGACACATTGTTTGTTAATCCTGATTTTAGTTGTTACTCTACTAAAGACTGCTACAGCATTGCTAGTAATCATTTGAGGCAAACATGGATTTTACTTGAATTATTGTCTTTTCTCTTGGTTTTGTGTAAATGTAAGTAGTGAAATGTCCCTTACAAGCTTTTTGCATTTACTTTTTCTGGGCCTTTGCCGTACACCAATATTCACTTGCAGCATCCTGCTAGATAGTTTTGCTGATGTTTTCCACAGACTTGACTCACAAACAAGCTTTTTCTCTTGACATCTGTTTGTCTTCCTTGGCCATCTTGGGAAAGGACTTCTTCTTCCAAGTGATGCCAGCTGGTGATCTTTTTTTAAAACTTAAAGTGGCTTTACATGACTTTCCAGGCCATAAAGTAGATTTTCCAAAAAGTCAAAAGGTGATCTCTTAGCTATAAATTGTGACCTTGCCTTTTAGATGGCAATAGGCAAAAGCTTTCATTTAAGAACACAAACAAATGTGCATTGTAGTATCAGTGAGAACAAGAAAACACAGTAGAAATACATTTCACTAAGTAGTGCACTGTTATTATGATGGACATAAGTAAATGAATTCCACCAACGTTGAGGACCCTGTGTGAATATCCTTACAGACAGTTCCATCCTTCTGAGCTGGTGTTACATCAGTCTGTGTGTATCTCCTTGAGCCATTGTGCACATGCATCAGCAGTAGTGTGTGCTGCTTCACGAAGCACAGGGAACAACACATTCCCCTGTGCAGACTGCATCAGCCCTCAAGTATATTAATGCCTTCTAGTTTTGCTGTAATGTGTGCCTGTCTTTGATGGTGAAGAAGAGTGATATAGTAGCTGAGGGAGAGGAAGGGTATCCCAGTATTACTGATTCTGTAGAAGGTATTTAAAGAATGAATGTGCCTGTCCCTCTGAGTCTAGAGCAGAGTTCACTGACATCTCCTAAAGAGAAGGCTTTGGGGTTGGTGAGGGTGTAGTTTCATCAACACCTGAAGCTCTTGGTTTATTTAGTTAAATCAGCAAGCTGGCTCCCCTGGAAAGTTGCCATAGAGAAAAGAAGTGGAAGAATACATGGATGGAGAATTAGCACAAGAGATAAAGCATTGTTTTCTTCCACTGTAATGATTCGTGTTGAAGCAACAGGAAGGTGTTTTGTCTGGCTACAGCTTGCAGAAGCAACAGAGTGAAATTATTGGGGAACTGTTGGTGGTCACAGTTTGCCAGAGTTTGGTTTTAAAGTGTGAGTAGCTGAATCAGGAAATTAGATTGGATCCCCAATTTGCCGTTTTTTCCTTGAGCAATCCATCAATATCACATTGGAGACACATCTAATGTATCTTTTGGATTTGAAATTTCTATTCAGATGTGATTTTAAGAGAGCATCAAATAGAATCAGTATTCTTTGTTGACAAAAAAGCACCATGTGTATCTTGTCATACCTATGAAACTTCTACTGAACTTAGATTTCTGTCTTGTAATTCCTTTGCTGGACTTCCTTTTATATGAATGGCATAAACCATTTAATTCTGTAACTCCAGGTTACTTGTCTTCATCACTTGCCACTTGTCTTCATGAGAACTGCTCTAGGGGTATTCATTTAACAGTTCATCTGGTAAGTATGTTTTCAAGGTGAAGTAGTTTCTATAAATTATTTTCCTTTTCACAGTTTAACACCTTAACATTTTTTTTCTCCTGCGGTATTGTCTATATAAGAAGAATGATTTGACTGGTTGTAGAAAGAAGAGGTAAATTCTGTAAGAATTCTAAAATTCTGAAGGCTTACTTTTCAAAACAATCGACACAACTGTCTAGTTGAATCGTACATTGAACTTATCAATGGATTAGTTCTTTACCAGAGCAATAACACAGTCACATATTCAATTATTGAGTAGATAGAGAACAGATAATGTATCACAAAAGACAGGAAGAATTTTATTCATGTGTCTTTAAGTATAAAAATTATGGTTTGAAATTAATAAACTTGATTTCTACTAGTCAGAAACATTCTCCTAAGTCAAATGAATAAACAAAAATTATTGTATATCTGTCTTTTTAAAAGAGGAATCACAGAGCTCTACCAACGGCAGAGTAGTGAGAATGGGAGGCTGGCTGCTGCACAAATGGAGGAGATTGCTTTCTTCCATGTCTACAATAGAATAAATGGATGTCATATCTCCAGCTTGGTTGTAAAGGAGGCACAAAAGGTTTTTTTGAAGAGCAAAGTTCAGGGGCAAAGATAAGCAGCCCAGGGAAATCCTAGGAGTAGGTTAACTCAAAATACACACACTTCAGGTGTTGGAGCCATGTTTTACAGGGAGATCTTAACATTGCTCCTTTTTTTTGAAAGACAATAATCTTTCACTTCTGAGGCCCTTAACAAGCTGTAATTGTTGAACTTTTTCTTTTGCACATGGCAAGGCCTTTCATTAAAAGAAATTACCTCCTTTTGCTACCCCAGCTCTTCATATATATATATATATATGCAAAGAAATAATAAGAAATAGTAATCTGAAACTGGTACAGTATGTCCATGTGAGAGTGGTGTGATAAAATTGTAATTGTCTGTGGGACAGTCAGTGCTGGCAGAGGGGGTTGTGCATTGAGGGACACGATGTCTGAAGTGCAGCAGTGCCACCACAGATCAGAGGAGATGTTGTGGCACCTTGTTTGTTTGTTCTTCCCTTTGGAACCTGAACAAACAAAGGCCTGATGGTAGAAAAATAAGATGTCTCTGGAGGAAAAAAGCCAAGAAGAACTGTTCTAGAAACATTAATTCAATTTGCTTGGATTTGCATGAGAAATTATTCATATGAGTATATCAAAAGTATTGTTGAATAGAGCAAGGTCTGAAAATGAGAAAATGGAAAAAGAAAGAAAAATGGTGTTACTTGGGAGTCTCGGACTACAGCAGCTAAGTAACTTTAAAGTAGGTTCTGTCAATCTCTTATATGAACCAATAATAAATAAAACTGCTTGAAATTTTAAGATGCCCCAACAATGTATAAAATTTTCTGTGTTATTCATCATTTAAAGTTTAGGAAGAAGTTACAGGATGTAAAGAGAATGCTTAGATTTTTTATGCTTAAAATGAGAGAGCATGTATTCTGGAAGATAGGTTAACAACTATTTTAGCTATGCTGTTTCTAGTTTGAAAAAGTGACACAGCAAAACTGTGTTATAGAAGAAGCCCAATAATGACACTAGAGCTAGTTACGTTGCAGCAGTGTTCTATATATAATAAAATTTATCCCTTCTTAAAAATCCAAAAGTATAAATAGGTAAGTGAATGCTGCAGACAGAGAACCCAAATATAATATCATATGTACCCTTTTATTTCAGACAATAACAGTTCTGTTCTGATTATAAATATGTGTTGGTTTCCATATTTTGCTGACAAGCTAGAGGAGCATTTTTTAAATAAAATGTCCTCTTCACACATGCTGCCCCAATGTAGATTTGTCAAGTAATACAAAACTATGGAAATTGCATATCAGAGAGCTGTCTGGACAAAAATTAACCCTGCAGGATCCAACTCAGCTCAGGCCAGGCTCCCTGAATTGGCTTCTCTCCAGTCCTATGGATAACCAGTATTGGTGTGGGGAAGAGACAATAGGTGGCTGGGAGAGTGAGCACATGGCAGTCCTGGCAGACCAGCTTAAATTGCCACGGAACTTTATTCTTGGAGACAGAAAATTGGATATGCAGAAGTATCAACCTAGTTGTGTGACCTAGAAATTTTAGGGACAATTCCACAATATTATTGTAATTGATGGCTGTCTAGGATTTGGATTGTGCAGAGTGAAGCTGAACCTGTGCAGTTTAAATAAGAAAATTCTCACTCTCCTCAAAAGTCGAGTCTGCAAACAGGTGTTTGATTAGTTGTCAGACTCTCACCACAAACTGTCTTAGCCATTTGTCTTTGTGTTAGAACTCTTGAATCTTCAGCAGTTGTTGCTTAAGCTGCATTTTAGGAGTGCACTGAGTTTTTCATTGCATTATAGGAAATTATTTTTNTAATTCATCCTTTAAATCTTACAATTTCCTGTGCAGAAATACAGATTAGGCTTCTTTTGAGTAGATGTGAAACATTTCTTTTAGCAAGTTGAAAAGAAAAAAGTGGAGGAGTCCATGGCAGAGAAACCAGAGAATTGCATTCATACACAAATTTCCTTTACTGTGGAGTGGAAAATTAAAATAATTTATGATACCCTAGGAACTCGATAGTTGAAGGATGAGCTTAAACATTAAAAAATGTTCTAAAAATTGTAGTTACAGCAGTGGTTAATGATGACTCCTTTCGTGGTAGACCAGAATACCTTAGAAAGGGAAAAGTGGTAGTATGTAGATAAAATTGCAGGCTTGAATAGGATCTGAACCAAACCTACGTGAGAAAAACATATCTGCTGTTGTTTCAGTTTTGAAAATAATGGTGCTTCATAGCTCTGCCTGGAAACAATTTAATACAACAAATTGTTTTTTTAAAAAAGTATTTCCAGCCAGACCAGAAGCAGTACTTAATAAATACCTTGAAAGGGTGAGTCTGTTCTTTAGACTTGGTTTTGCAGACTCAGTGTATTTGGATGTTTATATCTGAAATTACGGATAGTAATTCAACCCATATTTCTAAAGCTGATTTATCTTTTTTTCTCTGGGTTGGTGTAGAAATATGATTCAGATACCTGTTCTCTTAACAGAGGTAGTAGAGAAGCTGTTACAAAGTTCATGATACTGTGGTTTTGTAAGCAACAGAGAAAACCCAACTGTGGTTCTTTCAAGTTTTATGTCTAGAGAGCTTTTGGATAATGTTGCTCTTGAGAAAAATATGCTTGTTTTTGCTAGTGTTTTATTTAAGAACATATTACATGTAGCAAATGTTTTGAAGAGGATCATGCTAGTCAAAGACAAGAGCATACAGAGTTAGGAAAAACAGGTTTCAGAAGTCACACTGGTCTGTAATCCAAAGGCCAAATTTAAAATCAGGAGCAGCTTTGATTCTGGAAGTTGAGGATGATGTGTTTATGCAGAAAGGACTGCAGAAACAAAGGTGTTGGTTTATAGCATATTTTCAGAATTATAAAACCTGGAAAATACTATCTCACGTTTACTGAGCACTTACTGTGTCCACGGAGGCAATTAATAGAAAGTCTTTATTCAGTGTGAAACCAGAGTAAATTAGATGCAGTTTTCTTCCTGCAGACAAAGTCTTAATGATCAGTGAAATACTAGTAATGTCATCTTTACTTGTACTAAATCAGATAGGCATGTGATTTATAATTTCTAGAAATAGAGAAAAATCAAACCTAAGTACTATGGTATTAGGCTCTGTAGAAATACTTCAAGTGTCTTTATCTCTGTTATATTTTCTAGGAAGATCAAGGTCTTCTGTAACCACGGTATGAATGGGGGAAAAAGGATCTAGAAGAACTTTGGGAGGTTGGATTATTTGTTCTTCAAGACAAAATCAGCTTTAGCTGGCATAGCTTATTCTCCAGAGGTGACAGAGCAGAGATTCAGTGACTTCCACAGGCAGACATGCAGGCTTAGTGATTACTTATACTTGTTTGCAATCCAAGTGCATTACTTCCTGTTACAATATATTCCTCTACCTCTTGCTGTAATTGTAGTTGATTTTATTTTTGTGGTTTCTGAAACAGTTCCTCAAACTTTTACAGAAAAACTTCCCAAAAATTATCTTGTCTTTTTGTAGGTATCTCTCTCTCTCTCAACACCCCCTTCAGCCACTACAGTTTTCTCAGCCTTTCCTCTTACATCTTATTTTATGAATCTCATGGTTGTGGTCATTCTTTTCTACTGGACCTTCTCCAAAACATCTTTCTTGAAGTGTGCAAACCAAAACTGGTATATTCTAGCTCATGGTTTTACCAGGATCAGCTGAAGGAAGATGATTGTTTCCTATATTTACTGGATGATGTTTTATTTCCCAAATTGAAGTCTGAGTGTTTTGTGGCAGGGTGGCCTTGCTCAAATTCTGATCCATTCCAGGTCTTCCACAAAGAATTGTTTCCAAGTCCCTGTTTGGTACTAGTGAAATGATTTAAGCAGGAAACTTTCTGCCTGTCTTTATTCTATTGCCCATCTTTATTCCCACCCGCTCCATATAATTTTTTGCTGGTGTGTGATTCCATTTACTAAGATCAGAATGCTGGCAGCACCTAACATCTTGGTGTTGCCTGTGGAGTTCAGGAAGGCAGATACCCATAGCACTGAAACTTGTGAAGCTCCACTGTTTCAGTTAACCACTGAGACTTAACTCTAATGGTTTTCTAAGGAGCTGTCATTTGCCTCTATATAAAATTTCACATTTAACCTATGAAAATGTCATAGGGACCAGCTCCCTCTCCACTAGCACCTTCAGGCTATTATTCCATAGAGGATAGTAGATGTCATATTATGGTCCTCAGGAGCTAAACTTCAGTAGCAGAAACTCTTGTAATTTGTAAGTCCCTGCTTCTGTGGTTTCTTCTAAAATAACTTGCCTTTATGTAGCTTTCATTTCTATAATTCTAGTAAGGTATATTTTCATATTGTACCAGATTCATCAATTTGAAAGGCAGAGAGTTCATACCTGCCTATTTTCAGAAAACAGTTTTTTTTTCTGAGTTCTGATGAAGCCCATAGAAAACTTTGCAAATGACAGTTTTCTCTCTCTCTCTCTGAATATCATGGCTGCATCAATTTCATGGATTATAATTGTACCCTTTAATTTTACACTGGGTAATATTTTCCTACTTCTTTCAGTCTTCAAAGTCCCATGTTGAGTGAGTAGTTGCATGTCACATGACCAAGGCAATTAACTAAAACTACTCTAGCTTTGGAAGCATATGGTATAAATTCATTTTTAAGCATGGATACTTATGTGAAAAAAGATATGGGTCTAAAATTGTAGAACTGATATAAGAATAAATAGGTGTAGTTGTCATTGTCTCTACAGGGTTCTCCTCATTTCCTCCTCATCATCCCATCCTTTTCCTTCATCTTATTTTTCTGTTCTTTGATTTAATATTTTTCTCCATACCATGTTTCCTTCTGAAATTTGGGCGTTTTGTTGTTTGATTGTTTTCTTTCTGACTAATTCTTTGCCCATTAAATAGCACTTTGGATCTTAGGAATTCACAGACATCTTATGGTTGCCTACTAATGCTAGTAGGTACTTCAGTGATCCACAGTGGCTGTTCCTAGCTGTCTGGGAAAAAGAGTTCCTGGACAGCAGGTAGTAAAAATGCCTCCAAAAAGATGGCTTTCTGTGACTAAGCAATTAGCATGCTCCTTTGTAACTCACTTTGCTTGAGAAGCTGCTGGTATCAGCATCTGTACTTATTTTAACATGAAATAGAAGACTAAATCTAGGAAAGAGTGGTATGGGAACAGACTGGTGTGGATGGACATGTCTGAACATAGCATCTGGACTGTGATCCAGTTTATGAGGAAAAGAAATGCCTGTGGGATGTAGAAATGGGGTTAGGATTGTAAGAATGTGTGACAGCAAGTTTAAGGGAGTTTAATGTGCTCGTGAGTGTGGAGTGGCAGAGAATTGAAACTTCAGCTGCTGGACTACCACCATAGCTGAAGTGCTGTCTTTGGAAAAGTCCTACTTTATACTGTATTTACAATTTTCTTCTACAGGACATACAGTGTAACAGTGGCCATGTCTTTCACCCTGCTTGTATAGCAAGCTTTGCTTAGGAAAAAAGAAAGGAAGTGAAACTGGGTCTGCTGTGATGGCCAGGCCATATTTCAAATACCATGTTGAATTTGAAATGCTCACAGTGAGTAGAGGTGTGAAGGAAGATTTTATCATCTACAAGTTCTGACCCTTCGGGAGCCTTAATAGTGTAGAAAAAACAATGGACTCTGCTTGTTTAGGAAAAAAAAAAACATGCTTTTTTTTTCCGCATGTCATTTCCTTTATTTTCCCCATTTCCTTTTTTTCCTTGCTTTCTTTCTTTCTCCCCTTGAACTGATAAAACCACTCTCTTTGGTAATTCTGAGTTAGTTGGGTCAGTCCTGGGCTTTTCTGCAGACTGCCAAGTTTTTAGAAAATATGTGGTGGTTTAGGGATTTAGATATATGTCCAAAAGGCACAAGATTTGAGACCTCCAAATGTCTTTAATTTAAAACTATAATTTGGAAAGGATCTTTCCCGATTCCCAAGAGAAAAAAGCCAATACTTTCATTTATACAATTAGTCATCATTCTCTTCACCATTAGGGTTGTCCTCCCTCTTAAAAAGACTACAGTTTGTTTTGCTGCCTTAACAAAATTGAGTTCAGTTGATTTAATGTTCTGTTTCATGATGAAGTGTCTTATCTAGGTCATAGTTTAGCTGCTAACAAGATATTTATGAAGTGGTAAGAATTTTCTGCTCTGCGGTGAATTTCGTCTCTAGAGTGGGGCAAAATGCTATTTAACTAGCAAATAAAGCAGTTCAACTTCAAATTATGTCAAAGTTGACTGCAACAATTTTAATCTTTTAGTAACCCCCTAGATATGTAGAGTGTCTGGAACTGCTCAAGGCTTCAGTAATTTGACCTCTGCTATAGAAAAAGCATTTCATATAAATTAATATTGTAAGTAGCTATCCAAGGAAGGGATTTTTTTTTATTTGGAAACCAAGTTAATATTTTTATAGTGTGTGCAGACTGTAAAAAGACTAAGAACATATTCCTGAGCTCGCTTTTTCAGTACCCAAGACTTTTTTTACTGGCTTATCAAATACTGTGCTAAATCCTTGTAAGTATTTGAAGCTGGTATTTGTGATATTTGCTTGGGATTTTTTTGTCTGCCATGTAACAGTGTTATCAGCAGATATTTCCCTAATTTCTACATAGCTCTTATTGGTGTTTGGACATGATTAGAGCCATAGTTGTGAAGGCACAACCAGTAGAAGTATTCGTGTTCTGTGTGTTTCCCAGACATGAAGTGTAAATACAACCTTTTTAAAAGGAATTCTGCATGAACTGCTACTTCACCATAAAAAGTTTTGAAAACAACATTGTTTAGTATTTCATTTATGTCTATTGAAGCAGTGGTGGTTTGTTTCTCTGTCTCTCATGTTTACAAAAAAAAAAATGTATGTGAGCCCTTCTCTCTTCAGTTGTGTATCAGCAGACCTTATACCAGGCATGATTTGTGATGTACTGAATTTTGCAATAAATATGGAGTAGCGCTTACATGACAAGTGAACAATTAGTGACTTACACCACTCATTCATTGGCCATGTTTCACTAGCTCTAGAGTGCCACTCCAGCTCTGTGGAAATAGTTCTGACTGGATTCTCAGAAACTCAATTTTCCTTGTATTTAATTTACATGAACAACTGTGGAGTCCCTATTTCTGGCTTCATCTAGACAGGCAGAGCTTTGTAGGGTGTAGTGTAGAATAGAATAGTTGCTTTAGTCTCCTTTCTTATTTTATGTTTTCATTTGCATAATTATACATCTGAATGAAAAAATGTCTTCATGAAGATTTGATTTCCTGACTAATGTGTGTTTTTACATTAAGATGGTTTATAGTTTACTGTAAGGTTTTGTTGAATTGGACAAGAGTGAGTGAACCTGAGCCATCTAGAGACAAACTTGACTATGTTTCCATGAGACTGCTCAGTTAAGAAAGAATGTGAACCATGACTTGTTCATACCTAAGATCCCACAAAACTGTTTGTGCAAAAAACTATAGGCTGTTCTGCCGTTTCTCCCCCAACCAGCTGTCTGCTGGGATGAACTTTAAAACATCTGGTTTCATGAGCATATTTTCCATTTTATTTTACTTCTAAAACAGTTATCTTTCAGAAGGATGAAGACATTAGTCTCTTATGTAGTGGCATTATAAATTGCAAGAGGAGCAGTGCTGCTCTGGAAGCAGTCTCTACCTTTTGTATAAGACAGACAATTAAACTTTATTAATTAATGTAGTGTTTATACCTCATTGATAAAGGTAATAATGAGCTTTTAACTCGGTAAGAAAACATATTCTCTTGTGAACATAAAGTGTTAATTTTTCTTTACCTGAATAAAAGATTTTAAAAAATAAAAGGTCAGACCTAAATGATCATAGTATATCTTTATGAAATTTGAACTGAAAAACATTTCACTTACCACATATGCATTTTTGTGCTTCTTCTGCACTCATTAGTGTTCAGCATCTAAAATGGAATGGGGAGTCTAATTTTACTGACACAGTCATAACTATTGGTGGTATCTTGTTTTGTAGAATCAGTAACATCTTCTGAAACTCCTGTTGCCAAGGCAAACAAAATAACAAAGGCTATTTAATTTTAAGATTATAAAAGAAAGTGAGATAGTCTTGTTTATGAGAAAAATGAGGCAGAAGGAAGGTGTGTGAAATGTGCTGAGAGCAGAGACATTTTAGTGTAAACATGAGTTTTTGTACAGTGTATCCATGCACATGTGGCACCAGATGTGATTTTGCATTTATTCTTAATATGATGTTTAATGGAGAACTTGACAAAATTATATAAAGATAAAATGAAAGATCAAAATATTAAAATAAAAGCTTTATGTCAGAGAATTCATGTTGTTGATTTGGATTCAAGTAGTCAAGTAACTAGCTTGCTCACATTTTCATCCAATGAAATAGAAAATTTAAACTCTTACTGCATTTTCATATCCTAGTGTACATTTACCCTACTCATTTAAGTAACTTTGGCTAATTTCTGTGGTTCATTCTTAATGATTACTTATTAAAAGGAGGGAACAGATAACACAGCCTAAATGGCAAAAACTTAACAGCATTCTATGAACAAGTTATTATCAAATAAAATTGTAAAGACACACATAAAAGTCTGCTTTTAAAACAGAAAGTATGGAATAAAACTAGACATTTCATAATAGGATGAAAACCAACAGCTGTTCTAAAGTGACTGAATCTCACATCATCTCCAGCTAAAATGTATTTATTAGAAGACAGGAAAATGTACATTAAAAATAATAATTGACTTATGGAATCATTGTGATGTATTTTTAGTGTATGTTTAGAGAAAATTAGTAATTTTCCAGTTGATATCAGTGAATAGGAAGTTCTGTGATAATTCCTGAAAATAATTTGGGAAATGAGAAAAAAGCAAATTTGGCAAGGCATTTTTATTTTAATGGCAATTCCAACTTCCTTCTTTACAAGATAAAGTCAAAATACTTTATCTACTAGATTTTCATTAGTAATTATTCTATATGCCACCATTCACTCTAGTAGATAGCAAGCTTTTAAAGTCTTGTTGTGAAGGACAGACTTCCAGGCTTTGGAAGACACTGAAATTTTTTTGGTGCAGACATTGGAGAAGGGATTGGGTCTGAAGGAAGAAATTGAGTAGTGGAGAGGTTTTTTGGGTCCAGAAAGCCAAAACATCATCCAGACACTGCTGCTGTAGAAAGAGCTTGCTTACAGTAACTGTGTATAGCATTTTTTGGATTTATTAATTGTCTTTTTTCTTCTTTTATTTTTTTTTTAGTTTGGTTTGATTTGTTATTTTTATCCATTTTATTTTACAAGAGAAACTGAACTGTGGAATATTCCATTTTGTCAAAGTGAATTTTAAGATATTGCTGACAACAAGAGTATCAAACACTGCTGGGGCATTTTGTCTGCAGTTACTTTCCCCCCCCCTCCCCCTTAATTTTTTATGCCTCATTTTTTATGTGATTGTAGTTTGCAAAAGCTGATGCTGGCTAGAAGGTAACTACAAAAAGTGTAATGCTCCTCTTCAGGTGTTACAAAATGGCAGTATGCTGTTTGAGTCAGTGAAGCTGACAGTGGGGATGTTATTAAACAATTCAGACTGTCTTAGACATTACTGATGATGTTTCTAGGTCTTGAAGATGTTTTCAATTAGAAAGTCTGTGTTCAAGCAAACTGGCCATCTCTTGAAACATTATGGTTGTAAATAAAGACATTCCTCTTGCTTCTTATCAAAATACAGGAAAGTACTTAGTCTTGCACCTTTGCATGTCTTTGCAATTGTTTCCTGTTGGATTTCAAGATATCTGTTGTTTTTGTTTTATTTTGTTTTTCCTTTCTTACTAACTTTTAGTTAAATGATGGCTGAATGATATTGTTAGAATTGCTTAATTATAGTTTATAGCCATTCATTATTTGCTTTGTTGTTTTTTTTTTTCTTCCCCCTAAGGGTAAATCAGAAAGGTAGGATATTTTAGACTACTTATAGGCTAGGGATTCTTTCTGAAGGCAAACTGGTTAAAAGGAAAGAAAGTTTAAAATTTTTGCTTTGTGCATCTAATCTTGATAGAGATGTAAATGGATGTGTATATTTTTAAATATGTAGAAGTGTATATGAATGAAGCGTAGTCTTCTCTGAAGTTTGCAAATTTCATTTGCCTAAATGTCTTTCTTTTTTTTGGCTTAGTTTAGTAGTGTATTGTCCTGTGCCTGGTGGTAAGACTTGATTTTACTTCATTTCTCACTGGAACAAGTGTCACTGGAAATTTTGCTCATAAAACAGCAGTTTGCTTATCTTCAGGTTGCTATCTGTGTTTTTACTGAGGGAAAGCTTTCTGAGAGTGCTGGATCAGACAAATACACAACCCAGCCAATGGTCATTTGTGGGGTTTTTCTTGACAGACTGGATTTACAGTGTGGCCATCCTGAAGAGGCTGATATTCAGTTGTGAGACAGATAATAGGTCAAGGACAGAAAATGAAAAGAATTGAACATTAGTTAGGCTAGACACTAAATAGGAAAATGAAGTGGAAATACGCACTAATTGGGGAAAATTAGGGTTGGAAGGACCTCAATTCCTCATGAGATCCAGGCCTCAAAGCAGGGCTAACATTTCTGTGGCTACTCTGCCTTTTAAGTTAAATCACCAAAATAAAAACAGATATCTCTAAGGCATTTTTCATTTCTCTTGACAGTCCTGCTTTACAGCATCTTTCACATTTCCTTTTTCTCTGACTCTGCAAGAATCATATGTTGAATTAAAAGAAGTATGAGTCAAATTTCAACCTGTAATGCTTTATTGCATGAGGACTGATTTGACAGCCTGAAGTTGCCATCAGCATTTAATTTCTCTCTCCATACATAACAGGAATGATACTCTGAGTCAGTGAGGAGTAGAGATCTTCATTGTTTGCTGCTTTGAAGATGAGGTTATATAGCTGTAATTACTAATACCTGATCTAAGCCCTTTCCCTTTAGCAGGTAATGCAAAATTTCTTTTATGTGCATTGTATACTTTAACTACATTTGAAAAAGAGCTGCTGAAAGTGTTGTCTGTACTAGAGAACTCTTTTTAAACAACTGCTCTTTTTGTTTGTCCTTGACCAGCAGAATCTGAGCTGTCAGTATATTTTCCTAATATAATTTAGGTAAATGCCCTCCTAGCTCCTCTGTTTCTCTGACAAATTTGAAAATGTTTTCAGGTTTATTACTCTATTCCTCAGCCTTTCAGAAGAGTTTTCTTCCCCTTTTTCTGTGATCAGCAGACAGTTGTGCCATTCAGAGTGTAAGAACAAAAGGGAATAATGACTTCTTTGCATTTCATTAAATGCGTGCTGTTGTAATTTGTGTTGCATTTCACAAATTTGGGGAGCATTTGCATTGTATTCAGTGGCCAAATTTGGCCAAAATTTTCTAACTTGGATATTTGAAATTGGTTGTAGAATTTAAGTAACTATAGAAATTCAGAGTATCTGCAGCTTTCTTCTGAAAAATAACATGTTTTTTAAATTTTAAAATATTTTTTATGGCTTTTACTTATATCGTGACATATCATGTGCAAGAAGAATATTTGTGGTAGAGAATTGTACTCTGCATAGAAGTCAGTCATATTCTCCCATCAGAAAGATGGTTCAGTTTCAATATGCTGTTGTAACTAACAAGCACATAAATTAAACACAAAATATTCTTTTTTCTTGTGTATTTACAGTGTCATTGTTTTGATAGTGATTTTTCACCTATCTTTCACAGTAAGGCCCCGGATTTTAGCCTTGAGTATTCAGGCTAACTTGGAAACCTGTCTTGCTGATTCTTGTCCAGTTAATAGTTCCAAGTGGATGCAATTTAATAACCCTTGTGCTGTTTTGATTTGCCTCCCACACCATCTGGTCTATGTCTTTCTCCTGGTCTTTTTTTTCCCTGTCTTAAAGGATAGTATTTTTTTCAATAATTCAAACTCTCAGGCACGTCATCTGAAAGTGTAGCTTGCTCTGAAACTTCCCTGTGCAATGTGTATTCCCAGAAAGAAGGCTTTCTGTATATACAGGAAAAAGAACATGAACAGGAACCTGTGGACAGGTTGGAATGGCAGGAATGTAGTGAACAGTGAAGATGTCTGTTTCTTCACACTGAAATATTGTTTAAACACATTTCAAGAGTTAAATTATTTCATGGCTCCAAGGTGTCCTGGATGGCTCTCTGTATTTCTCTCTAGTGGCCTCCACATTTAATTACTGGAAAGTGGCAAAAGATGTCTTCAAAATACAAAATCACTCAGCCTTTACTGAGATGAAAGCTAACTTGTGACGAAGCTTGTAGTCTACTAACTGAGCTTATTTGTACTTGATTTAGTAAAGGTAACTTAGGGTAGTGCTAATTAAGCTCAGCTCTGTTTGTCATAATGTCTCGAAAATACTGAGCAAAAAGTTTGTTCATGTTGTGTGAAGTTATAAATTCTCGACAACATTTTTTCAAATTTTGGGTGATCATTTGCCTGCATAGCCTGAATGATTGTCCTTTAGCCTTTATGTTTTAATAAAATTCCTTTAGCCAGTGTTCAGTTTATTTGTGATTTATGCATGGTTTTTGTTAATCTGTTGTCCGTGTTGTGTAGTCTGGGGAGACTGAAGGGGTGGGCTTTGCTCTGTTCCACGTTGTGGGTGTTGGCTGGGAGTAGCTACTGGAGAAGCACGAAGTGGCCAAGCAGTGGCACCAGCTGTCTGGGCTGCAGCAAGAGAAGGGAGAGCTGAAAATGTCCATCTCAGGTTTGGCTGGGTTTCTGTTGCCTTCTTCACAGCAATTCCTCAACCCCTTCTGTTCAGATTGCACCCTTCCTCAGACAGGTGACACAGTGGAGTCAGGCTCTGGGGTGGGGTGGGGGTTGCCCCTCTGTGCCTCCTTGGTGTTGCCCGCACAGGTGTCTGATTCCCCTGGCAGAGAAAGTGAGCTAGCTGGGTCCAGGAGGCCTGTGAGGCACTGACTCCTGCTACCTCAAGGATTTCACTAATCTGTTGCCCCTTTTGGCACCTCTTTACCTTATTGTCAGGCCCATATTTCAGTACTGTGGCACAAACTCTTACCTTATACTTTCAAGCCTTGTTCCCCTACTCTCAGAGGCTGTTCTGCAGCAACATGCCCAGCAACCCTTTGTCATAGATGCTGATATTTGTGAGCTAAATTTTCAATTTATAATTGAATATAATAATTGTTTAATATATTCTTCTTTCCTAATCCTTGGTGCTGTACATATTTCAGAGCTGTCCCTATGATGATGGATGGGTGATATTGAGGCTGAAAGCCAGTGTATGTACAATCACTATTTTGCCTAGCAGTATTGGTCTGATTACATTTTGAGGCAGTCCCTTCCGCTTTTCCCCACCTTTTTCTTCTCCAGCAGCCTGGCTTTCCTCTTCAAAAGTCAGTTTTTAGGTTTGCCAGACTAGTGCATCTGTCTCTTCAATCAGCTTGTGCAAGATAAAGGCTTGGCTTCCACTTCTGTGAAGTTAGTTTATCACCAAAACAGATCTATAGATGCCTAAAACTGCACCTGAGCATGTGCCATTTCTGTAATTTTACTGAGACTCAGTACAAATTATTTTGCCATTAGAATAAGTTAAGTATTTTATTAAACCTTTTGTGTAGTTCACGAGTTTTTGGCATGTTTCTGTTATTAAAAAGAATTAATGATACAAGCTTGCATACATGTCTGTCTTATACTTTTATGAATTGTGTTTTATGTGCAATCTCTAGTAGATACCATGCTTATATTGAAAAGAGAAAAACCCCAAACCTACATAAGTAACAGAATTTTTGAAAGTCTGTGCTAGGTATTAGTTCTGACCATTTTCTGCTGTACCGAGTGTGATAATTTCAGCTTGGCTGGAAAAAGAACCCTAGTATATATTTCCAAAAAGAGGTTTTCTAGTTGATTGTCTTGATAGATTTCAAGAATTAGTCAATCTTTAGGAAAAGGAGTTTGGTTTTCATTTTAGAGAGAGAGTGAGTTAGGATCTTGCTCTGATTTTTACACTACTGGTTATCAGAACAATGGTTTGATTAACATTTAGTCCATTTATGTGACCTTTGGAAAGAATTTAAGAGATTCTTTTTCCCTAGTTCTGTCAGTGTTTCATTTCTCTAGGGTGTGTAGTAAATATTTAACTTGAAATGTGTGGGAATAGTGTGTCCATGCAAAATAGCATTTCAGGAGAATCTCTGTTCCAGAAAGCTGTATAAGTATCACCTTCATTTTGGCATCCCATTTTCCATAAGTAGAGGTAGACCATAGGCTAGTTAAGGTTATCTGAATTTTAAGCAGTGCACTGCTCCTATGTATGTTGTTTCCTTTTGGAAAGGTTCTCGGGCAGGGAAAAAATGATGATGTACACCAAATTCTGTGCTCTGCTGACTCAAGGGGCACACAGCCACAGAGTGTTCTGCAGAGCATTCATTCTCCATGATGCAGAGATCACACCTCCCTCCCCTGAATCGGGGCTCGGGCATTTATGTTGCAACAGTCGGCCCTGTAAACATTTCAGGACCCAGCTAAAATAAAGACATACTGGATATCCATGTGTGACTGTGGCATGATATTTGGATGTGTGCATGAAGCTCTTGTAGCAGTGGCCCGTCTTCAGAGCTGGGAAGGAAAGGGGTGCAAGTGAGCAAAGCGACCCTTGACATTGGATGCTGATTTTAAAATTAGCTGTCCTTCTTCTTCCAGGAACTTAATTAGAAAAAGTGTGATTGACCATTTATTAATCCTCCATTTTCCACAATCTTCCCCCACCCCTATTATTATGAATGGATCAACACCTAAGAGATATTTAACAATAGAGTTACTGTCAGGTTTTTATCACCATGATAATCAGGTTTCTTTTCTCCTGATGAACTTCCAGCTGAAACTTGTAGCTGCAGTGCACTCTATTGCACGGCAATACATCAAGTTGTCCATCACCATAATAGTGAGACGATTTGAGAAGAAGATTAATTTTGTGAATTCTGAAGAACTTGGTTTGCTGGGGCATGCAGAAAACAAAATATGTTGCTGTGGTGATTTTGTGGTGAAGGGCTTATTCAGCTCCCCAGAGACTGTCAGGCTCTCCTGTTAGTAGTGCAGGAGAGGGAAGAGTGCCCTTCTCTCTTGTTTGACAGGCCATCATTTGAGGTTGGGAGTTTTGCCAGCTAGTGACCTAGTGTATCCAGTTTCTAATTTGGGTAAAATGTTATTGAGAAGGTGGTGGCCTGACAACTCTGGCATTTCCTGGGATTCTCAGATTACTGTGACACCATGTGATTGGTTTTTCAGGCTGAGTCTTAAACTTGAGTTGAACCGTTTTTACTGCTTGTTCTGCTAGGAGTTTACCTGTGACCTGCAGACTGAATTACTCTTTTTAATTGTTACTTACCAGTTATTAGTTTTGATGTTGAAGTTTTTAGGAACTCAAGAGTCTTTATGTGTAGATGCCTAGTACTAAAGAAAGTTCTAAAGAAATTCTAGAGAAAGTCTTAGAGGAGGGCATTATAGCACTGCTTGCCTTTTGGGAACTCAGATTTTTCTTTCAGTGTTTTTTTGTTTGAGCAGTACATACAGACAGCTAGATGCTTTTGAAGCATGATTCTTCCATCACCTTTTGGAACATTGTTGATGAGATATAGGGTCATGAGTGAATGAAATAGATTAATGTTTCTCTAAGATGAATCCAATTGTTGTGTTTTGTTTTGTTTTTCCTGTGGACCACTTGAAAATGGGAAAAGAATGTAGGTGGCCATACAAACTTAAAGCAAGGATGTTTCATGGTTTTCCTCTGGGTCTGCCAAAGATGATGAGCATCACCATCCCTTCTAAACAGGCTACAAAATAAGGAAAAAGCTTGTTGTTAAAAATCTGGAAGCAGAGTTTTGTTTTTAAGAGAGGTGTTAGGAATTGATGGTGATTCATGCTGACTGCCAGTCTGAGGTAGGACTCATTTCCTTGGATTTAAACATGTTACAGGGAAGATGATCTTGACTTTATAACCTGCCTATTGTGTTCCTGTCTGTAGAACAAAAAATATTTGACAGAACAAAAAACCATTTGTTAGTGTAATGTACGTAACTTTTCTCACTTTAAAATCCATGATCATTACTTACTGTATTGGAAACTCCAGTTTCTTTTATATTTCACATTCTTATATATTAGAAGTCTTCTTGTTTTGCTTGAAGAGTATTTTAAACAGAATTCTTAGCAAGATTCACTTAGTTCAGAGCAAATATAGTGGACCTTTTATTATTGCTTTTATTGACCTTTGCTGTTACCTAAACCCTGTAGCAAAAGTTAGCATAGATTTGTCAAGAAAGTTACACATCTAAGTTGCTTGGCTGGTCCTGCTGATTAGGGTCAAATATCAGGCTTGGAATTCTGATAATCTATCTGAACAAGAGCCATAAGGTTTATCTTTAACCTGAGTGAAAAAATGTTATCTCTGACAAAAAGCAAACAAAGTATTAAAGATTTTCCTAAACAAAAAGCATTGAAGTGTGACTTGATCTGTTTATGTAATTGAATGAAAATGAATTAATCTCCATTTTCTTATGTTCCCAAGTATTTACAGTTGCTTAACAGTATTAGAAGTACGATTGTTTTTATTGACTTGTCAAGGCAAAGAACGGTTTTCTTATTCTTTTTGTTTTCTTACGGACAACCCATGATGTGGAAAGGCTGTGATCAAAGGAGATTTCCATTCAGCACCAGACTAAAGTTTGGCTTGCTAAATTTCGAAGTTACTTTGTCTTGGATAGTGGAGCAAGTAATGCTGCACATTTAAGGAATGGAAAGGAATGGTGAGCTATGTCTTCTATTCATTACTTGGATGCAAATACTTCATGAGGCAATGAATGTGTCCCAACCTGACCAGGCTGTATGGTATGACTCAACCTTGCTCTGTTTGTTCAACTAGCTGCTCTGCCTAGTGTGCAAATGAGGCACCACCTATACAGGACATGTGTGGCTTGCCATCTTTTATCCAGGAGGAAGAAAACCTTTTGAAAGGACTCCTGCAACTCAAAAACAGGAGCTCCTTGTTTCCATTCCTGTTGCCTGGAGGGGGTTTCTGTCTCCCCTGTCAACAGTGTGTAGTGTCAGTTTTATCTGTCTGTTGCATTATTCATAACATGTGCATGGTCCTTCCTGTGGCTGATACATTTAATCTTTTATTATAGAGGCAACATACAGCCCTAAGCGTATTAGCCACATGCTTTAAGGACTTCAGGCTCTAGAACCTTAGAAAAAGAATTTTGTTTTCTTTAATGATTCACATATATTCTGTTGGAAAAACACAACTCAAAATACAATTGTATAAGAGACATTTAATTTATTGATTTGTACAAATTCTTAGGGAATTATTAAATTTCTACCCCTGGCCCTGTATCACAGGAGGAAGGTATTGTATAAATGCTAGTATGAGTAGACTCTAAACCCACCTTTTCCTAAGCACAAAACTACTTCATTAGCATTGTTTCTGAGATGGATCAAGAATTTATGTGTATTTCAAATCTATATTTTTTAAATTATCGTTACGTAGAAATAGCATTATGGATGCGTTCTTTGTAAAAATCAGAGCTCCTGTGTAAATCTGATGCCTAGTATAACCATCAAAACATTCTGGTGTAGGGCAAAACAGGATTAGTAACACAATGCGTATTCATGACTGTGAGCATTTTCAGCATGTGACCTCCTGAAGGTATGGATTGTTTATGTGCTCCAGACTGGAGCACTTTTGTGGAACAATGTGAAGGATTATTATAAAGGCAGGATCACATCATAGTCTTCTCCTATGTGCATAAAGAACTGGTATGTTTAATTCTTAATTCTCTGTGTTTGGTTTGTTGAGTTTTGGTGTTTTAGGTTTGTTTTCTGGGTTTTCTTGGTTGTTTATTTTTTTTTTTTGGCCACCAAGGCAGTTGTTTAAGGCTGTTCTGACTTTGACCAGGTATTTTCAAAATCTCTTCGTTAGAGTCTGAGTCTTGTAGCTAATGTGACGTATTTTAATCTCTATGTCTTGGTCTTATCTGAGAATGAAACAGCACAGTCATTAAATTAGACATAGTGGATGCTGTCTTGTCTGCAGAGGAACAGCTTTCCAGAAAGAGAGGAGGAGGTGGCAGAAGAGGACATTTCTGTTCCTTCTGAAAACTATGTTCACAAAACATATATATGGTTGGTATTCTCCTCCAGAACAGTTAGGTCTAACATGAAGTTAGTTTAATCTTCAGAGTTTCAGCTTGGAGGATGAAAAACAGAGCCCAAAAATTTCACATAATATAATATGTTGCTACAACTACTGGCACTTCATTTAAAGTCAGAGGAAGAGTGACTCATTTTAATGGATTTTGGTTCAAACTCATTGGTGTAGGAAAGTTATATATAGGTTTAGTTTTTCCTATTCTCTGAAATGGGATTTTTTTTTTTCTTCTTCTTCCAGTAGCAGAAGACTTGCTCTCTGAAAGATGTGCTTCTGCACAGTGAGTCACCATCCCTGGAGGTATTTAAAAGACACCTAGATGTGGCACTTAGGGACATAGTTTAGTGGTGGGCTTCAAAGTGCTGGGTTAACAGTTGGACTCAATGACCTTTAAAGTCTCTTCCTCCTTTAGTGATTCAGTTATTCCATGATGCATTAGCATTACTAGAAAAATATATGAGTCTTTTGATTTGCCAGTGGTATTGTAGTGGAAAAATTATCTATGTTTTCTATTGATGGTGTTGAGCTGAGATCTCAAATGGTGATACTTGTCTCAGAAGTAATATTGACTTATATTTTATCTATTTGTTTTGTAATATTTTTTGTTAAATATGCCATAAGAGTTGATGATCCTGAAAAATAATTGATCCTGAAAAATAATTGATCCTGAAACATTCTCTTAGGTTTAGGTATTTTAAAAAACAACAAAGATTTCAGTAACAGGCTATAGCAACTGATTAGGCAGACTAAAGCTTGGTTTTGTAGCTGGCCAAAATTCAGATGAATGAGAGCAGTATTTCTGAATTAAACCAGAATGCTGCTTATGCATTAGATACCCAACCTCTAATTTAACCCTTACAGAAGCCTGGAGGTTTGAAATGAAGTATGTTACCCTAAGGAAAACAGGTCATGGAGAGAAATTATGTGTAGTAGAGCACAACTGTGCTCCTGGGGCTGGGCCAAGTAAAAAGCAGATGCATGTCAGAACTGATTAAAGAATTCCATGTTGTAAGAGTATGGTATTTTAGGATGATAACGGAAGGATGAGAAAATCATGAAAAGAATGCTGTCGGACAGAGCATTGTTTTGTTTTAATCAATTCAAAGTCTAAAGAAAAACAGAATTGCAGCAGGATTAAAATAACTTTTTTTTTTTTTAAAGACATGCTTTCAAGTTAGTATAATTTAAACTCAAACTATTTTAAATTATATGGTGCAGTATTTATTTGCCTCTTACACGAAAATAGCATGGTATGGAGATGATGTGGATGGATGAAGGAAATCTGGGGACCATCTGAAAGCAAATGTTAAATTTTTTTTGTAATTATGCATTCTCTGTAATAATAAAAGTCTTTAATATTCCTGTATGTAAAATGAAAGCAGCTGTCAGAAACAAATGTCTCTTTAAAAGAAGCCATGAGTAGCATTATTCAAAACACACTTTTCATAGGAAAATTAGAAGAACTAGCACTGACCTGTGATTACAATAGAGGTGTTACCTTTGATTTGACATCTGCATTCAATTCTTTAAGCATCCTGGGGGATTTTTTCCTAGCAAATTACTCCTTTTTTAATATTTGTTCCTTAAGTACAGGTGACAGCTAACATAAAGCAAAATAAAACAACAAAAATAACCAAAACCAAATAATTCAAAAATTAAGCATTTTCATTTATTACTAAGAAGGCCACATTTAATGCCAGTCGTTCCAAAGAGTTGCAGCTAAACCTTAGCCTACGTTCAGTATTAAAAGTTTCTACAGGTTTTTTTGCTGAATAAGGAAGCATAGTTAACCATCCTAGGAAGAGCACGTATTTCTATGTAAATAAGAATACTATTCTGACTATTAGTTAGTTAACTATTAGTTAATACTAACAGCATGCCAGAACATAAATCAGTTTCTCTTAACTGTATTTCTGAATGTTTTCTTATTAGCTAAGACAGCCAGTGTCCTCAATTCTGTCAAATTTAATGCTTTCAGAATGTCAGTGCATGTAGTTTTTTCTTCTATTTTTGTGTACTTTGGAGACTTTGGTCTGTGTCTGTTCCTCTGTAACAGAACGGCTTACATTCACTCGCTGCACTGTTTTTCTTACTCTCAGTAGTGTCTCAGTGAAGCCAATATTGAAATACAACTTTCTGCTCATGATCACTTGGAAAGAAGGTTTTCCAAATACAACCCATTTGCACTGCTTCTCATTTTAAGTTTGAGAGTTTCAGAAGGAAATTGTATTGTTAATACAAGGACACAGGATTTTACTTTCCTTGCTGTATAAATCCACATCTGTACACATTTTTTTTTGTTTTATGAGGTAAGGAGTCTCCAGCCTGTTGAAGGGTTGAAGTGTCAAACCCCTTCGAGCTCTGCACCTATGTTGCCATATTGAGAGAAAGTGCTGTCAGTTTCAGCAGCTGTGGCTGGGAGCTGTGCACCAGGCACAGGAACTGTTCACTGCTGATGTGTGGCCAAAAGCTCCTCTCTTTCCATGTGGAATGATTATGGCATTTCCAAGAATACAGCTGTTGCTGGAGGAGAATGGGTAGCACATCTTCCCTGTAAATACATACCTTCAGATACCTTCTTCAGGTAATTTGTCAAGTGATGCCACTGGAATACTGTTTTCAGTTGTTTGTTGAGCTGCTTTAATGCACCGTGCAAACAAGGCAGACTAATGCACTATGGTGGTGTTGCTACAAGTTGTGAATTACGGTGTCAGCCAAATACAGCTCTCTCCAAAGCCTGCAGAAAGAAGTTTTAAAGGCAGTTTCTTCAAAGCTTGTTTCACTCCAAATATTATAGGGGGCAGAGTGTTGGGAAGACCACAGTATTTTGGACATTTGTCCTTTATTTCATTTCCATTTTATCTAAAATGAAAAACAAGTCTGTAGGGGCTGCAACACTGTTAGCATTATTTCTTAGACCTTTTTGAATATCATAGTTTGTTTTTTTAATAGAGAATTTTGCATCTCATTTTTAAATTAGTATGACTCCTTCTGTGATTTTGGAAACCATCAGCAAAGTTTCCATCATACACTTTACATCCTGCATTCTGCTTTGAAATGTTCCTTTGGCAGGATTTTAAATACAACAGGAAATGGAGTTAGAAGGTACATTCCTGGATAGCTCTATTACAGCTTGCAAGCTATTTCAGAAAGTTAACTGGGTCTGGGAAAAGGGATTTGTAAAACTCCTGCAGCTTGCAGGCAGTTGCCAGTATCAACTGAAAAGTGAACAGCTCTGTTCTTGGGATATAGAAATTGAAGTATGATCTGGAAACTTGATAGCATACAAAATGTATATATGATAGTGTATTTCATATATACATGTATATGATATCCTAATATATATATATGATAGTGTACAAACACCTGCATATTTATTCTAAATGCTATTTGAGGTAGAGGTAAAAATGTATTTATAATCTTCCATGTATACAGTATTTTTAAAATATGTTCAAAACTTTTACTGAAACTGAAGTCCCTTAGACTTCATGATATATTAATGATAAATCATGGTATATTAAGATCTTTTCTTAAATGAAATTACCAACTTTATTTCCATTTTGTGAAAACAATGTTTGTTGTTTTTTCATACAGTGTTCATTTACATAATATTTGTTGGCACAAAACTAATTAGATATGCTTGGTTTAGGTACTTGAGAAAAATTACTTTCTTTCATGATGCAACTTTTTGTTTTAAGTGGAGATTCTGTCATTGTAAAAGCTTCAATAATATTTTTGCACACAGAGTATTTATTGTTCTAGAATATTTTTATTTTTCTTAATTTTGCAGATTCTTCTTTTCAAAGTATCAAACTGCTTTCTTCTAAACATTTCTACCTATCACATCTTTCCATGTAAGCATGGAAGATCATAAGAATGCTTTTACCTCCACATTGTTCATAATTGAGAAGACATGTCAACATGATACAAATATTTCATGTATGTAATGAAATCAATATGTAATAAAACTCCCTCCAACCCATCTTCTATTTTTTATATGAACATTTCTTTCTGAACACCTGTGGACTAAGAGCCATAAATACCAAAATCTTGCTTGTCTGAGTTGATGGCCAGAGTTGATCATTCCTGCACCTAGTAAAAATCATACAAATTTTTGACTATTTTTTGTGGTGTGTGGTTTGTCAGTATTGGCTTTTTAAAATTTTTAATTTTTTTCCCCCAGCCCAGAAGATCAGCTTAGTCTTGAGTTAGAAGTATATGCTGTAGGTTTCAATTCTCTGGAGCTCTTAGCACTTCATTTTCTTTTCAATTTGAGAGAGACCTTGAACTGCAGTTGAGAAAAGCTGAATGGGTTGAGTTTGACCAAGAATTAACTGCACATAACTGAAGCTAGAGAAAACATTTTTGGAGGTGGGTTGTGAGGGATGGTGACTTTCTGTTTCTTTCAGTCTCATCACTTTCTGTTCCTTGAATATGGGTGCTTCTGTTGTAAACCTTTTGTTTGCAGGATTTGCAGGAGAAAAAGAGTATCCATGTGGGTGAACTAGAAGTTGTACAGCTCAACCCATGCAGCTGGCACATGTAGGATATTGATAAGCTCACACAGATAAAAAATTACTGCCCCTACCCTGTATCTCTTGGGTATTTCTCCTTAGATAGTAGTTTGAACTCCCTATTTCACAACTTTACACAGCTTTTGTAAACTGTGGGAAATGGACTTGGTTCATGGCAGTTTTACTGCCATGTAACCATGCAGGGATAAGTATCTGTAAACTTTCTGAGACTCTATGGTAACTGTGTTATCATAGCTGTGAATTTGAGGTGCAAGTACTGCATTTGTTTTTTGTAATACTACCTTTGCAACCGTAAGAGCGTGATTTTGCAAGCCGAAGATGGACAGAGAAGGAACAGGCAATATGCATTAAAATGAAAGCACAAAATTTTCAGGAAAAAGAAATACAATGGAACAACCTCTCCTCTCCCGCAGCAAAATACCCCCAAACCACAAACCCTCCAACCATATTTTCTGGGCAGGATAGGATGATGGTTAGTCTTTATTTTTTAATTGATGTAAAGAATTTCTGAAAGAGAAGATAATGTGAATTCACTCTTTTAAGAAAGTGAGGCTTGTTTGGGTTTTTTTCCTTTGGTTGATTTTTTTTCAAGAATGCATTTATGTTTTCCATTATTGCACTAGAATTGACTTTTTTGGCCCAGTCACAGATTTCTAAGTGCGCTCCTCACTGCCAACAATCAAGGCTTCTTTCTTCTGCCAAATAAATCATCAAGGCGGTAAAAAAACCCCAACCAACCTTTCTTTGCTTCTAATCCAACAATTTCTCAACAAATAAGGGTAATAACAGATTTAAATGTAATTGTAATATTTCTTTCCCAGTTGACCAAGGATTTGAAAAGGCAGCAGAGAGAAATTTATAATAAGAAATAGCAAAACATAATCAGTACTGGACTTTTTTCAGGAACAGTTACGGTAAGAAGTAGGGTGGGAAAATTAAAAACAATAGGGATGTTCAAGAACATTTCTGTCCTGATTATTTTTGAGAATGAATCTTCTGCAACTTTTGGTTCAGATTTGCCAGTTTTAGCCATTGCTTCCTTTCACTTTAAATCCATCACTTCATCTTTCTATTGTAAACAATACTTTTTACACATCTGGTCTGGTGTGATGATGTTTCAAGTACAAACACCCAATTGATGATTGTTGATAAATCTGATCAAGGATAAGTCTCAGCCTTTAAGCAAAACTGAGAGGTAAAGTAAGATGGTGAAGTAGTGGAGTAATGGTCACCCTCACTTTGTAGCTCTCATAATTTCTGTAGTGTTTCTGCTAAATGTAAAGCGTTCCTATAAAAGATAAAATCATATCATATGTATGCAATAGTTTCTACTCATGGATGAGAGAGGATGAAATCTGAGTTTTCCGTGTCTTTGATGTGTTAATCTCCTAAAGCTTTGTTAGCCTAGTGAGTTATCTCCTTATTTTTTCTAACTTTACATTTCCAGACTATATAATATCACTTTTATGCAAGTAGCCAACATATGAATACTTCTTCTATTACAAGACTCTGAAATTAAGGGAGACTAAAGAGCAGGAAATGTAAGTTGGTGCTTTGTGTTTTGTACCAAGCATACACCAAACACAGTGCATTCTGCCACATAATAAATGATGAAAAGGACTCATGGAATTCTGCTCAGCAGCAAAACCTTCGTCAGTGATCGCGTAATGCAGATTCACTGGACAGAGGTGGAAGAAACAGTTATACTTCTCAATGTGTTATCTAGCCCTGCACCTCCCTCATCTTGAAAAATATCAGTTGGTAAAACAATGTCACTTTGAAAAAATGAATCAAGATTTAAAGTGCCCACTTGGTCTTATTTTAGGCTTCTATAAATCACTGAGGCTGTATTTAAATGGATAAAATACTTTGAGATGGATTGGTCTGAAAGGATTTTCATCAATTTAGTAGAGCTTACAAATTTTGGTAAAATAGAACTGAAATTTGAAAGAAATATTCTTGCTTAGAATTTTGTATTCACATTATGCAGTGTTAATTTCTCAGTTAGAAGTGTAGATGCTAGAGTTAAAAAATTTTCATTCCTGAGATAGCATTTTCTGGAAAATTATATTAGGATGATCTCAAAATAGACCTGCTGCTGCATCACATTTTCTCAGAGTAATTTTGACTTTCATTTTTGCATTTGTCCCCTGAAACTTTAGCATGTTTTTAGTGAGATTTTGTAATGGTTTTCACAGCAGAAATGTTAATTGGCCTACCTTTTCATGTGTCCATTGCAATTTTCTTCTGCTTCAGCTTGGTTACCTGTGGATATAAAATAAATTTCGTGCCAGAAAGTAGGAAAAGATGGATTGTATACTGCATTTGGCATAATCCATGCAATGTGGTCCCTGGGGAACAAGAAATAATCTCTTTAATGTAATTTTAAGTGGCATCTCTGGTCTTATTACTTTAGGAGACAAAATGAAAGTCAATATGTCAGAGGTGATTTATCATCTGAGCTCTTTCAGAAAGCAATTACTCCAAGGAGTATGTGGCTAAAGAGCAGGGCAGTGCTGATGATGTGCTGAGGATGCTTTTTGACATGGCTTGAGGCAGCTGTGCTCTAGAGCATAAACTGTGGTTCCATCAGCAATTCCACTTTTGCTCTTGTTGGGAAGAAGCACTGTTATTTGGTTAGGAAAAAAACCCAGTGCATGTCAATGGAAACTTTGTAGATGCTGTTCAGAATGCATTTCTCCAATAAATTGTTTACCGACTTAGTACCTTATTATCTTAGCAGATTTTAATTATCTCAGGATTAGGAATGCATTTGTGCAACAGACACTTTCTTCATTAGAGTTCTTTTACAAAGAGTGCTCTTTCAGCATGTATGGGGAGGGACAATATAAATTGTAATTACCTCTGGATGTATCTGAAGTGGCTGTCATATTTTATTTTACTCTAGAAAATTAAACAATATATGGTGAACTGTACTTGAAATGGTTCAGTTGATATTAACTGAAACTTCCCCAGTGCCTCAAATAATGTAATAGTTAGAGGCAGGAACACACTAATATGAAAAGGGAAAAGTTGAGACTGCATGGAAGCATAGGAATATATGTTAGTTTATATATTAGTCTTTCCATATAAACAAAGAATGTTGGTATTTTAAAGCGTCTGCTTTCCTGATATGGAAGCATGCTGATTCTGTTCTTGATTCTGTACAGCATCACGCACCCAGAAAGTCCAGCATTTGGATGTTGAGTTATTGCAAAGCTGGAATGCTTTATCATGAATGTTTGTGCTGGAAAAAAACACCACTTATATGCTTGAGTAAGTCTGTATAGGACTTTTTAAAAGAGTAGATTTGTACTAAGATATGAAAACTCTAAATACATGTTCATGTTTTAGAGGTACTAAACAGGGTACCCAACAGGGTAAAACTAATTACGTGTGTGATGTTAGCAGACCTAAAAGGTAATTGTAAAAGTCATATTGAAAATACATACTAAGAGAGTGACTGTGTAGCAAATTTGATCGCATTATGTGATATCCTAGTTGTTAATTTAGTGTTATATTTCTTTTGCCAATTTTTTGTTCGTCTGTTTCAAAGGTAAGAAACCTGCTTAAATGCAACTAGTACCTGTTGGTGTGTTCAAAGAGTCCATTGAAAATACTGCAAGTGGGTCGTCAACAAGTTTGGTGCCCACAGATCTGGCTGTTGCTTAGATAAATATTTTTCCCCAGGTGCACCAAATGTTATGCAGACCAACACCAGCTTTCATTTAAAGTCTACTCAGTAACTATAGCCAGAGGCAGTTCCACGCTGCCTGAAATAATGCACTCCAGACTGGTCGGGAAGAAAACCCCAAACCAACCAACCAACCAACCAACCAACAGAAAAACCCCAACCAACAAACCAACTAACCAACCAAAGAAAAAACCCCACCACCACACAAAAACCACAAACAAATAAAAACCCCAAACAAACAAGCAAACAAAAAACCCCCACCGCCTCATGCCAACCAAAGGGTGCATCCAATCTGTAATTCGAATGTGGAATGTTTTATTCAGAAATGTTTTTAACTAAATAACTAAACCTATTTTTTATCATGAGATTGAAGTCTCAGAAACTGTCTTCCTGCTAAGTTGATCAAGGAAGCTACTAGCTACAAACCAGACAGGATTTGAGAGACTCAAAATGGATGATTATGGACTTTCATTGGTAGCACCAGTTACTGCTACTTTTAAGAGAAATGAAGCATCTGTGTGTTTTGCAGGGTCTGCCCAGTGTCCTTGGTGCATTAATCCACTTTGTCCACCAAGGCCTTTGTGTGATCCCATTCCTCCACGTGTAGGGAATTCCCTGTGCCCTTAAGTTAGCCTTAATGATGAGTTTTGTCCCTGTTGTCTTTCCCTAGCATCCACCACCTTTGAACTCTTGCAGTTTGGTCTACATTCTTACCATAAACTACAGAGGATCTGTTTGAATCTTGGACACCAGTCTGCAGTTTCCTGAGGAATTTTCTGCCATGGTTCTGGCCTGTGGGTCTAACTGCAGTGCTGCAGTAGCATGATGTGGAGGAGGAACATGTGGCAAGGCATGTTCCCAGGCTTAGCTTTGATGTGGTCAGCCTCTTTTGGGGTGAGAAGAGAGGCTGCAGATACAGGAACATGACTACTGCTGTTTCTTTTGTCCTCAGGGCTAACAAAATGTGTCTGGCCTCTTCTGTTTAGAAAGATGCAATGCCTGTTCAGTTAGAATGCACTGGGTATACCCTATTTGTGTTTCCAGCAAATTACAAATTACAGCTCTCAAATTTCTTTCCCATGCTGTCTCCTCTTTGTGAGTAACAGCACCTTGTGCTTTCCTCCTGAAAATGCCCTAACTCCCTAGTTTGTCACACTATCGCTCCGTGTCCTTCTTGTACCTCCTGTTTGCCTGTCCTATTTCTAGGCTTCCTTGCACACCAAGTCTGTTAGTGTATCCTCTCACTTTGCTCTGCTGAAACTGTGTTCTCCCTCTTCAGCCATGCTCAGAATACTAAGAGGTGAGTCATTTGGGTTATTGCAATATTCAGTTCCTCAAGAACATGAGTGGAGGTGGACTCCTGCTTCAACCTGCTTCATTATAGTGCGTTAAAATACAGGCAGCCTGTTCACATCTTGTAAAGTGGCTGTGTCAGAAGGGAACAGTCCTGCTGCAGTTTAGCTGTGTTTTGCTTCCAACAAGTAAACCAAGTTAAGGCAGCAGTTTACTGTGCAGGTTCTTGGACTTGGCAACAGGTGACAATACTGACTCTGAGGATGCTGATCCTAATCTTCACATACATCTGTATTACATGTGTCAGACAAGGAATGAAGGCAGTATCTTACCCTCCTGGTATCAATCCCAACATCTTCATTTGTAACCAACTTATTTGGCATATTGAGGTACTGGTCTCCAGGGTTTCTGAGATAGCATAATTCAAAGAAAATGTTTTTCTCTGGGAGCAGATGTTGCATATGGTTATGCTATTGGAGTAAAAGTCAAGATAATTTTAAAACTGAATAGCTATATTGTAGGCAATCTTGTTAAACAAAATAAACATGATTGTGGGTTTCTTTAATTAATTTCTCTAGTGATACTAGTGCAAATCTGAGGGAAAAACAAATTTTCACTTGTCAGTGCTTTAGTGGTTTATTATCTACAGTTGTAATTGAGAAGTCACATGTCTAGCTTTTTGCCTTCAAAGTTAACCCCTTTATTTTCAAGTGTTTGCTTGAGCAGGATTTATGCGTGATTAAGTTACTGTCTTTTATCATAATTAAAGAAAAATGTTGTGGAGGGAGAACTAAAACCTCTATTCAATGGAAAACAGATTGTTGTGCCTGCAGTGAAACAAAAGGGACCCTGTCACACAAAGTGGCTTTTTTTCCCCCCGTCAGAATAATCAGGAGTCAGAAAGATTTATCTGCTGTGAGAATGATTCAACTGTCCAGACTAAGGGTGTGTGGGGGGAGGAAACATGTTTAAGCTTTTCAGAGAGGAAGTAACATGCTTCAGAGTTTGCCTGAGATCACAAGAATGGCAGCTTTAGCAACACTGTTTATAATCTGTATTTGTAAACTATATCGCCTGTTTGCAGTTCATGCCAAAAATGGATTAGCAGATTTTAACAATCTCTCTCTTCAGGACTGTAAGTGAATTACTGTATACAGTGTGCCCTTGATTTATAAAAGGTTTCTTCTTGTGGTGCCTTAGAGTCTCATTTTAAAAAGCATAGCGTGCTTGAAGAATTTTTTATTTTTTAATGTATACTCCTGGCAGAGGAAACTCAACAGTTGCTGTCAGCTTTCACCTATTTGAAGTTACTTTCAGGCAGTAACACACTGGATAAAAGTTTATAAGAGAACATTAAAAAGTGAAGACAAAATGTAAGCCAATAACTGTTGGATTATTCCATCCTTCTAGCAAAAGAGTGTATTCTGACAAACTATAATAGAACTTTTGTGGTTGATCATATTTTTTTTTTTATTTAGAAAAATCTTCGGTCCTGCTGATTTTAAAAGTTTGAAATAAGTTTCTAACATGTAAAGTTTGAAGCGATTTCTATCAAAGAAAAACTGTTTCCAATTTGATAAAGTATCAAATCAAGGAAGAGCTGAATAAATTATAGATTCTGTAATCTCTTTTTATGCAGATTTGGCTGCATTCTTTGTACTTACACTCTCTGGAAATTTAAATAGAAATAAATACATCTCTTACACATTTTCTCTCTATATATATATCAACAGTGGTTGATAGCAACTCATTCTGGCCCAGGCCATAGAGCACTGTTAGACTCTATCAGGGCTTTATTGGTTGCTAATGCTGTGAAGACAGCTACACAGTATTTATCAACACACTATAAGCTAATTTACCATTATAAATTACAAATTATGTTCAATAACATATTGAAAACATTACTTTAAAATTCCTCTAGGAAATAATAACCTCTGTTTCTACTCATGAATGTGTAATCTGGATTGTCATGTGGGCATTTTTGAAACTCTGAAGTACGAGTAATACAAAGTTAATTGTAAGGACTGCTGTTGATACTTTTTTCTTGGTTATTCCCCTTTGTACTCTGTTATAGGTGTTTGGTATACATCTGACAGTGGGATATTCCAGTTCATAATTCATTTAGAGATCAAAAAGTTTTTTCCAAGAAAGCATGGATGAGACAGATCAGATATTGTTTTTTCAGTATTTTTTAAGCTTTATCTTTGGCTTCAGAGGAAATATTTTGGTACATTCAGTATTTTCGTCCTGTAGCAAGAGTAGCAAATTATTACTAGCGCTTATATTCAATTTGCTTCTGAGTTTGTGTGGCTGAGTGTAGTTTGGATGCAATATGGACTCATCTGGTTGAACATGCAATGGTTTAACTCATCTGCCATCTTATCTCCTAGAAGTTGAACATCAGAGATAGTTCTTTCTTCCTCAAGCAATAACACCGTACACTTGTAATTCTGTCATCCACCTGAGCTGGTTTTATCTTCCTTATGGTTCATCTTTCACCTGGCTTCCTGACAAGGCAGCAATTACCATATCTGCTATGCTGATGGCAGTGATAGATTTTCTGTCACTATGGCAGCATTTTGCTCATCTTCGTTCTTGATTTTTATACAGGGAGGAAGTATTTCAATTTTATGACTGAGTTCCAAGGCAATTTTACAGAGCAAGAGAGTAAACCAAACAGATTGCTTTGGAAATCATTAAGGCAATAACCCTGGAATGAAGTGATGCCTCTTATGAAGTTGCCCAGAATGGAACCATAATTAATATCAAAATGAGAAGATTCAAACAAGCTGTTCTTAAGTTCCAACATTGAAAAGTGTTGTTGCATTTATTTACTGTTTTTCTTGTTAACTTGCTCTTTAAGGATTTACAGATCTGAATTGTCATTAGATTTTTGTAAGAGTTCTATCATTAAAGATAGAACTTTCCTCATCACATACACAATTTTAATCCATATTTTCATTAATGAAGAGTGATAGGTGATAAGTCAACATTAGTTCTCAATTTGACTAAAAGACTATTGATAGTGCTCAATGATACCAGTAACCTTCTTTAAAAGCTCATCTGTTCTTCATTTGCCAGAGAGTTTATGTACTATTTATGAGATATTAAATTAAGAGTTGCAATGGAAATATGTGTGCTTCTCTTCTTATGAATTAATTACAAATCAGATCTCCACCGACATCAAAGAAACTCTGAGCCATAGAGGGCTATTCTGACCATATTGGGATATGACTGTAGTAATTGTTCAGCAATGAAAGATAATGTCCTGCTGGTGATGTTTAGCATGATGTATTTGAATTGAGGGTTCAGGATTTTCTTTTTAACTGTGTTTCCTCAGTCACTGTTATGATCCAATGCAATAAAATAAGTCAGTTTTGGCAGAAGAAACCTTCTCTGGCTTATCTTTGGCTCAGTGTGTAAACACAAAAATTGCCTAAATAAAAAGAAACAAAAACAAAAAAAAAAAAGGGAGACTTATTTTGTTCTGGGGTGGGTAGGAAGATAACTCTCCTCTTTGCCCTGGAGTTCTGGAGTATTTGACGTGGAAATGAGGTAGTTGGAATTTCATTTGGACTTGCCATGATAAGTATGAAACAAATGATATCCTATTAAACCTTTTGCTTAGACGTGAATGAGTCTCTGGAAGGAGGTGGAAAGAAAATTAAGACTTATTCTGTCTTTTCCTCCTCCTGTATCCCTTGTTAATTGGTTCCCAGTCTCAAGCAGATTGATTCCCTTGTGAGCAAAGGGAATAAGGTTATCTTCTTCCCCAAGATGTCCTTCTAGTGACTTTGGGGTATGTTTTCTCTCCCATGGGCTGTGGGATTCTATAGCTCACCATTAACCTAAGTTTCAGCTGCTCATCACCAGAAGGTGGAAAAGCCACACTTACTCAATTGCACAATGTCTTTGCTGGTTCTTTGCTGCAGAGAGGGGAATTGCTTCTGGTGAGACATAATCAACTTCACCCCTTGCCTAGCCTTGAGGGGCCACAGAAAGCAAGGTTAGACAAGCCTGAGTAGTAGAGGTGAGGCATAACTTTAGCATTGGTGGCCAGGCACAGCGGCATCACTGCCTGACAGCAACAGTAATGTGGTTGTACACAGTTCTAGAATTGGACAGAGTTTGGCTGAAGATTATGAGGGTTTAAGGCTGGATTTCCTGTGTGTGTGTTCTTACACTGGCATAATTCTTTTATGGAATAGCTACTACAGTGGTAGTAGCTTAGTAACCTTCATTTTCACCACATTAGAAGATGAGACATCTCCATATGTATGGACAGTAAATATAGAGATGACTTAGAAAAACCCCTAACCTTGCTTATTTTCGCAATGCATAGCCTGTCTGCAGAGTCAATTTTTTGATTAAGAAGGGAACTGTGCTTTTAAACTGTCTAGCACAGACTCTGGTTTGCAGATTTGTAGTTTGAACTATGTGGTACTATCAGATGTAAGCAGACAAAATTATAAGTAATAGATCTATCTTGGGGGAGGAAAGAGAGTTTGTCATAATTTCAGGGTTACCCACTCTGCAGAAAGCAATTATTCTAATGTTTATTAAGTGCTCATGACAGTGAGATAATTAGCCACTTTGACAAATTAGATGAGTAGAAAATCTGGGCTAAAAGCCAGTAACTTGAAACAAAGAAAAGCATAATGATTCCTTCCTTGTTAACACCCACAGACTTACAGACATGCCTCCCTTCTAGGTGAATAGTAGAATTTTTCTTCTGAACATTTTCTTAATGATGAATTATATCTGTACTGAAATTCTTCTACTGGCAGAAATTTTAAGGTGGATGACTTTGCGTAGCTCATCATATGAGAATAAGAAGATTTTTGTGGGGGGAAGCTTACCTGTCCTCAGATTCGTCGAAGGTTTGTATTTCAGTCTGCATTTCTTAGAAATAGGTAATGCTTCAGTGAAGTGTTTTCTGATTGAGATCCATGTCCTTTAAAAAAAATTTCACTAATTTCCAAAGAAAATTCTTGGAAAACATTAGAAGAGATATGTCAGCAACTGAGATAAATTAATTGTATTAAAAAAACAATGAATGGTAGGTTCCTGTTCTGTCTGTCCAGCAGACTGTTGTGGAATGTGCCATCATGTAGCTGGACCACCCATTGATCAATTGGACATGAAGAAAGTGTGCTGGGAAGTACAAAAAGCATATGGATTTCTTCATGTTTGGATCACTTAAAAGTTTCCTAAGGTTAAGTTGCAGCATAGCAGATACACCTAATTATTTTTTTACAACTGCTGTTGTATTTTGTTGTTAGTATGGAAAATATAGAAGTATTAACTAGATTGTCAAGGAATCTGATGTACAAAACAGGTAGTTTTGATAGACTAGTCCTGTTGAAAGAGAACTTCTGTTAACAGAAAGATAGGACGGGACTTAAACAGACTTGGGATTAACTTATTTTCTTTGGAGATAATGCCTCTGTAATAATCATAGAACCTTTGCTATGGTAGTGAAAGTTAATTTTTTCAAGATTTTCAAGATTTTTGAGGAGGCAACCAAAACACCAGAGTGATGCTTATTAATATAAGTGCAGTTTAAGTACCTTTAGATATTATTATTTTCCTATTTAATTATATAATTCAATGTTGCAAATTTATAACCACTTAAATAGAAGACAATCACAGTTATATAATTTCTGTTGTAATACTGCTGGTTATATAATCTTGGAGTGTAATTTTATTTGTCAGTAGAAAAATTCTGCATTAAAGACACTAGTATTCCACCTTTGCATTTTCAGATAAGAAGAGACTTAGTGTGTTTTCACTTTTCTCTAGTCTGTGCAAACAGGCAGTTTAAGACTGAATGTTTTTGAAAATTGATTCACTTGCTTAAACATTTTTTTGCAGTATATTAACCCATATTCTTCCAGTTTCACCTCTTTTCTGTTGCAAAGATGAACAGAGAAAAGTTCTGGAATTAACATGCTCATTTAGCTCTGCTCTGTTGTCTCAGATTAAATCAGACTCTGGTCTGTGACCAGAATTTGCTTTCATCTCCTGCCAGTAAGACTTCAGGCCTAATCTAGGCCCAGTGGGTGTCTACAGGCGACAAATGCATGTTAGTTTTGCTCTTTTAGGTAGGGAGAAGGAATGGAAGAGACAACAGATTATTGCTTATTGGAAAAGACACCTCCTGACAGCAGCTCTTTAGCAGCTATTAAAGCCAAATTCAAGCATGGTAAATCAAGAGAATCTATACAAGAAGGTCATTGTCCTCAAACATAAGAAGGAGACATTCCAGGTTGTTCTTATTGTTTTAAAGTGCTTCATGTCTCTTCAGGCAGCACAAAGGCCCTTTTACTGATTGCTTTGCTTATGTCCTTTGAATGAAAATGATATATTGGAGTGCTTTTCTCCAGGACCTGGGAAATGGTACCTCAGACCTGTCAGTTCCACAGGTCTCTCAAATTATCCGTAGCTCAGCCCTACTGTTTCTGTTATGTTCCTTTTACTGCCTTTTCCCCTGCCCATGAGATGGCTACTTTTTGTCCATATGTGCCTATATATATTTTCTCTGTCATCCATCAATTTCAAGAAAAACATAGGTAGTTGTTGCATTTCTTTCAAGCTTGTACTTGGAGAGAGAAGGTTGGCGTAATAATTAGCTAGGATTTTTCTAGGAAGGAGCTTTTAAAATATTAGGAACTTAGACATCTTCTTTTAAAATACAATTTAATAAGTATTGTCATTTCTTTGCAGAAATTTCAGTTGTAGGATAAAAACTAAAAAGAAGTAATTAAAGGTTTAGGAAAAATGAAAGTTCAAAAACAGCCAGGAAGTGATGCTGTTCAGGTTCCTGTTCTGTCCAGCCTTTGTGTACTTCAAAGCAAGCCCTGCCTGTCTCCAGTGCAGAAACTGTGTGTTCCTTTGCTCACCTGTCCTCAGAATAGCACATCCTCTCCTGGTTTCTAACCCAAATCCTTTAGGCTGAAAATGGTCTTGATTTCACCTTCTTGTTCATATAGCAGAAATTCAAACAGATGCTCTCTTGTCTTATTTATAGCAACCTTTTGTACATTGGACAAATGCTTACCTATGCCTTTTTTATCCTTAAACCTGGTTATGCTTTTTTTTTATTATTTTACTTTTTTAAAAAACTCATATTTCCTGTTTGCTTTTGGAGCTGCCAGGTGATCATAGCTTTTTCCAATGGAGCCCAAAGTTGGACAAGGACCTTGGCACTTAATCAGGGGCGTAATTATTTCCAGTTCTTATAAGCATCTAGTAGAGCAAAATTATCCACCCAGATACCCCAGTATGATAACTTAGTAAAATTTATTGGTTTTTTTAAGTCTTAAACATTTACAACCTATCTTTCTAGTTTTTGCAGCAGCCAGAATTACTCTTTGGGCAGACAGTTTTGCAGTTTGCTGTGAGTCCACCTAACTTACCTTCTTGCTTGTGTTCCCATTGCCTGCTTTGAAGAGAAGGTTAGAAGCTGTGGTACTAAAGATATATGGCATGACTGCCATTCAGAAATGCCTTCTGTATTCATGACCCTGTGAAGAGGCAGCTGCTGCTCTTCTCACCTTGCAGGCACACAGATGGTCCTGCCTTGTCCTCACAAGGCACATGTCCATCGTATGAGGTGGGAGCCTGGGGACACTGCCCTCATCTAATGGGCCCTTAAGAAAGGATCTACTGGGATAGGACATTACAGATCAGATAGAGATAATGACCCGAAAATAAATTGCTAAAACAAAACATAGGTCACAATTATTTTTTAAAAACTGGTTAAGAAATCTGCTGTTTGAGAAAGCAACTTCTGCCTCTATATTCCTATATTTGTTTTCTTTCCCACTTAACTAAGGACTTTAATTTTTACATTTTCTTCAAACATAGTTTATAGAGAACATGTTTTTACTGTCTTTTTGTATACATGCTGACTTTAACTCATTGTATACTTTGGCCTTTCTGATTTTACCCATGTGTGTTTATGTAATTCCTCTATACTATGCCTAATCATTCATCACAGGCCCTTATTTCTGAACTTTAAGAAGAATATTCTTTTTATATTTCCTGATTATAAAGAGGCCCTTACATAGCTGCGTTGGTCCCATATGGTGCTTCTTGTTTCTTCCATTTTGGGACAAATTCTGTCTTCTTTTTGTTCAAGATTTTCATCACCAGGCACTTACCAGTATCCTTAGAATTTTGTTTTATGTGTTTCTGAATACAACATTCCTTATTGTTTCAGTTTTGGAGGTTCGTTTGGGGTTTGGGTTATTTAGATTTTTTTTTTTTTAATTTTAATAAAAGTTTAACATATCTGTCAATCTTGTTTCTTTGCCTCCACAGAATAAAGAATTTGTAATTTTATGACCATTACTTTGACTTCTGTTTCTTGACTCATCTCTCTTTTACTGAGATTTAAGTCAACCTCCCCAAAGAAATCTCAAAAATTATGTTGGATTATCTGTGTATTCTTTTTTGTCTGTTTTCCTCCTCATCCATGGATTTCTCAGTGAAGACCCCACACTCTCATCTCTTTTATTCAGGATTCTGCTTCTAGTTACTTAAGGGATAAGCATAATGCATTCCTGTCTGGTAAGTGATTTGTAGCTGATTTTCAAAACATATGATTAACCTCACTCTTTTCACACTTTATATTTGCTCAGAGATATTCAGTGATCTGCTTTTCAACTCTTCCTGAATTTCAGAGCAAGTGTATGTGTTCTTGATTAACAATATAAGGCCTTCTCCATTTTTCTTCAACCCTCTGCCATTTCACCAGCAAGTTAATTTCACCCTTCCACACCAATTCTAGCTTTGTGATTTATCCTTGGTCTTTGTGAGATTAATTAAGTGGCAATTTCTGTTGATTCTAAAGAGTTTAATGTTCTTCCTGTTTATTCTCCTTATCTCTTATTTATGTATAAACATCTCAAGTGTTTAGCATGTTGCCCTGTTACTCTCCCAGTTGTCCTTCCTATGATTCTCAGAAAATATTTTTTCTGAAGAATCTAGTTATTTTTGATTCTTGATAGGGGTGTTTCATAGGAACCCATTTTCTTGAATCACTTTTGCCAGAACTAAAGTCTCCTTAGAATATGTCCTGTTGGTTATTCAAAAGTGGAGGTGTGCAACATCATTAGTTTTGAAATTAACATCTACAGATCTGGAGTGAACTCTAGTTAATTTTTTAAATGTTAACTTTGTTTTCTGCAAAACAGTTATAGTTTGGGAATCCAACAGCTTAATTTAGTGTAAGTCAGCACAGAGGCAGAAGCTGGTGCTTTGACAGTAATTTATTTTGGTGATTATTGGCTCTTGAATGTCTGCTGTGGTTGAGATTGTATGATTTGATTTGTGTTCTGTGATGAGTTTTCAGTTACCATATTATGATTAACAGTTTTCTGGGGTATGATTTTAAATGTTCCCATGAAATGCTTATGGTGACTTGCCAGCCAAGGAGAATCAGCTAAGGCAGAGCAGCATAGGTGGAGCTCCAGTGGGTGTAGCTTCCCTCCTGGAGAGAAGATAGAACACTTCCAGGGGATTAACAGTAATACGCCTACTGTTTTCTGCTGACTCAAAGTTCTTTTGTGGCTTGTTTGTTACAGAATATTGGAAACCAAAGTCGACTGATTTTTTCTTTTTTACCACTTTTTCTCTCCCCTGATGCACTCTTTGGAGGGAGGTTGCTTGGCAGTGCAAGTTAAAGGTCCGGAATGCAAGTAGGGATGGGTGGAAGAATGGAAGCCAACAAGGGAAGTGGTAGAAATCCAAAAGACTTAACTACATGAAAATAATACTTCTGCCAAAGGGCAGTTTTTATCCTTTCTGTTCATAATAGCAGACTTTAAGTCTTACTCTTGTGGATGGATCTGTATGGAACCTGGAAGTGATTACTTAAATGGGAACATAAAAGGACTATATTTATGCTTTTTTTTTTTTTTTAAGNAGGGAAAATAAAAAGGCTTTTTTTGTTTTTTTTTTTTTTTTTTAAGAGAAAGAAATGGAAACTTTACAATATTCATGGTAGCTCCAGCCAAGTGGGCTTGTCATCAGCCTAAGCCTTTTAGCTTTCTTCTTTTCTTTCTTTCTTTTTTCTTTTTAAACTCAAGGAGATTTATGAAAATAGGGATTTAAGGATAAATATCTATATGGAATGGCTGTATGAACACAGTTGTCTCTCTGGCCTGCATATTTATTCCTTTAGAATAAATCTAAGTTTTTCCCTTTTTGATTTTTTTTTTTTACTGCTTCAGTTATTTTTCAAAATGTTACTAACACCTTACCTTACATTCCATGTAAGTGGTTCTATCTTAGCGTCGTGGTACATAGGGATATACCTTTGTGGCTGTCAAGACAACTCAGGATGTCTGACTTGATTTTCAAACATGTGATAATTACCAACATTTGGTTGTGTATGGTTTTCCTGTTTCTGCTATACTTTCATGAGGTTGCATACCTGTATTTCTGTGCTCAGAAATGCCTTCTGAAATATAACTGCCTTCTCTTAAACACCATCATGTACCATTTTTGGACAAATTCTGGATGAAAGAATCCAAAATTTTATCTGTTGACAGGACGTGTACAGGAATCAGTGATACATTATTTTTCTTTTCTGTTCTTTATGTCTCCAGAGAAAAATATTCCAACTTCTCTTCCTTGATCTCTGAGCTGTATCATTTTACTTCTTTTTATGGCAGTTTTATGAGCAGTTTAGGGGATTTTACAAAGAGGAAATTAATGCAGTGCAATATAAACAATGTAACGAGAAAAATAAAATGTGAATGTGAAGCTTTATTAAAGGCCTATAGCTGCAATATGTAGTGTGTGGGGTAGATTGGAGCCTCAGTTTACAGAAAAGGTTCTTGGCTCTTGCAATGCAATTGGGAAAGCTTGCTGTAAATATGCTATGCTTGTGGTTCCTTGTTCAACCAGTGGCGCCAGGAATCAGACCAAAGGCGGGGGGGTGGATGTTTTTTTGTTTTGTTTTGTTTCTTTCACTAAAAATTGCTTGATATTTTATTACATTTAAGTTTTCAGTGTTACTGTTACATATTTGAATCACTATGGGCTTTGAGATATGCCTTGCCTGTGAGGAGTATGGATATCAGCAGGATCCTGCAACGTGTTTTCTGTATCTGTATTTTAATGTATTTTTTGAGTCTTCGCCCAGGATTTAGTTATAAGGTTTTGCTCTCATTCTGAAACAGGAATTATTCTAGTTTTCACTAAAGATCACACAAAGATACCTCACCTCCTCTGGTTTTAATGAAGTGCTGTAAAGGATATAGCAGTAGTTGTGTGGTTTTCTTTTATACACACTTCTTTTGTTGAGAATAGGATATCTGTGAGTATTTCATTTGAAAACGAAAATTACAGGTATGATATCTGTCATTATACGGTCAAAATTGCATTGACCATATATCCACTTCTTGAATTTTGTCATGTTTTCCCATCTGAAAGATAATTTTCGTTCTACATTTCACTCTTTAAAGAAGTGTGAAGCTGTGTTGTTCTTTCTAGGCTCAGAGTACCTGAGACGCATCAAGTAAAGCTGCTAAGAACCATCTCCTACCAAGCAGGAGATGCGTCTTCACACATCTGCCAATAGAGGTTGGAACCTCTATTGGAAGCTGTTACCAAGGGATGTTGGGAATGTTGTTTGACAAAATGTAGTTTCAAGTGAAGCTTTGATCAAGGTTATGAATGAGAAATCCCTTGAGGGTTACTGAGAATGCACCTCAGGAAGTTTCTGAGACTGAAAAGAGTTAGAAGATGGAAGACTTAAGGAGAGGTGTCATATATGAACCTAATTTTGACTGTATTTTTGATTGAAAGTTATGTGGGCTAGTTTAGAATATGCTTTCATTCTTTGTCAGTAATTTAGTTTCATTGATCTAAACTGGACTAAGTTTTACCTTTTGTTCCAGGTCTGCACATTAAGGGGTCTCCAGAATTTCCAGAAGCTGTTAAACAAGAAAAGATATATAGCTCAGAAGCTTTTCTGCTGCAGGCAGCTAATTGATGTGAGAATGTACTGGAGATGTCATTATAAACTGTATTTTATTTTCTAATACTCCTTTCAAAATAACTGCCATAGACCACTAAGGGAGAGAGGGTATTCTAGGACATGGGTCCTTTCCTTTGTTTGACATGGCCTGGCTTTTGTATAGAGTGTACCTGGGTAGTGCCTCAGTGGTGATAATTGCATGAGTTTCAAGTGGGTTCAGCAAAGTGTCTTCTTTATAGTCCACAATACAAAAATCTGATTTTCTTTTATGACTGAAGAGCATCTTCATACAAGTTTTATGTTCCTCCGCAAAAAAGATGAGTGTGTCAGAAACTGCATGTGTACCAGACTGATGAGTGTTGGGGTGCAATATTCAATGGAGTAAGTGCTTTCAAAAAGAGAGTAGTTTATATTGCAGTGTAAAAATTCTCTTACACTGGATTAATTTCACTTTCTGATGAAAAAATTTCTGTGTGTGTGCAGTTATCAACTGTCTTCCATGTAAAAGAAGCTCTACTATTATCCAGTGATATTATTTTTGTAGTGGTAAATCTGTTACTCTTCACTGTAAATAATTTATCTATTAACACACAAATGCTCATGCATGGGCTGAAGGAGAAGAACATTCTAGCAAGAAGAAAAAGCATTTATTTGTATTCCTGGTGAAAGTACTACTTCTTTCTCCTAAATATGGGGGCCCACTTCACAAACAACCTCAAAAATGGTTGTCTAGGGAAACAATATTTGCAAAAGGGAGAAGTGATGCTTCTCTGCTCTTTTCATCTTTATTACTGAGTAACAGGGTCTGGAATGTTATTAACTTCTTATCCATCCCTCTCTTTTTTCTCTTTTTTCCCCCCACCAAAATTGCTTTATGGCTGTTTCATTGCTTCATTCCTTTTTCATCATAAAAAAAAAAACCCTTCAGAATGTTCTGAATATTAAGTCTTTGCTCAAAGTCATGATATAAGAGCCATGACCCTCAATATAAGGCAAAATGAAGTAAGAGAGCGGTATTTACTTTGCAATACTTGCCATAGCTCAGTAGTGAGAAAATCTGCAAGATAGGAACAGAAGACTGGCTCCTGAGTATCTCTTATTTCTGACATTCCCATTATGAGTGTCTCATTCTGGTTTTTTTTTTCTTCTTTAGTGAGAGTTGGGATTGATGCACGAGAGATGAAATTTTGTGTTTGGACTCAGTTGCTTATTAATTCTTATCTATAGTACAGTGAGTGCTACAGCACTTCTAGCCAACAAGCTAAAAAGGAAGAAATGGTGATGTATCTTGCTTGTTACAAGGTCTTTTAAGGTTGTATAGTTTAACTAAAAGCTAACACCTAGATTATTTTTACTTTTGACCCAATGACTAAACACCCATGACCTGCAGTGCAGTATTGAAAAATACTACTTAAACCAAGAAGAAGAAGAAGAAGAAGGAAGAAAAACCTACACCCCCAAATTTCCATCTTGTCTTATACCTATTACTATGTTCTAAAACCCCAAATTCCAAACCCTTCACCATGTGATATTACACACATCTATTTAAACTACACACCAGTGATTTTAGTTCTATTGTTCCATTTTGGAAGCCTTCTCCAAGGGCCCAAGTGAAAAGCAGTGTTCTTTTGGGGATCAGTCCCTGACAGTACAGAAAGTTCAAAACTCTCAGGCTTCAGGGTTCCAATACCATTCCCCTGTCTTTATAAGAGAGCTGTGGGAGTTAGTATAGTGTAGAGGTTTCAGAGTACTAAACTTCTGGCAGAGGAATTCTTTGTGTATCTGGAGTTCCTGAAGTAATGATGTTAAGTAATCCTAGTTGAACCAGCGATGTGTGTTCCGTGGTAAACATCCTGTCCTAGTCCTCAGTACTTAACAGGAACTGACTGAAAACTGAAGGTAGGATAAAGCAAATTTTCTGCTTTGTCACTCAAGTCAGTAATTCCTTGCACATTTGGTTCAGATGTGTATGTTTTCATAGTTAGCAAAGCAATGCAAGCAGAATTAGCCGCTGTATAGTACAGTTCCTGTGCTCACCTCTTACACCATCCTGAGAGATTTACATCTATATTTTCAGAAATGGATCTCCAGTTTCAGATGCCATGATATTTTTCTCCTTTAAATATGCTGGCCTTGGGAGCAGTGCCTTCAACATTGTCTTTTTTTTTTTT
>VXBI01014116.1:146366-246877 GCA_013397375.1 Toxostoma redivivum
TTTGTTGTTTGTTTAAAAAATTTTTTGGTGGGGTGGTTTTTTTTTTTGTTTTTTTTTTTTTTTTTTTTTTTTTTTACTGGTGCTACATCTTTGTAAACACAGTTGTTACAAATCAGGTCAGTTCTGTCATTTGACACATATTTGGCATAAAGCTATTCTGATCCTTTTTGATTTAATGCATCTCTGCATTAAATATATTCTAATGGTGCTCTCCGTTCTGAATATCTTGTTAATGTGGCATACTTTCACATGTCTTTCTGCAGCTGTATTAAATTGTAGGAAGTATTTCTTTCCAGGGATAGACTTGGACATCTGCTTCATCTGTGAGCAGCTGAAAGTAGAGACATGAAGGATGGAAAGCTCACTCTGCTGCTTTCCCTGCTGAAGCTAATGAAATTGCTGAAAGGTCCCTAATTATGCTTATTTGCTTGGGTTTTTTTGCTCAGATTATGAAGGTAATCCTGGAATTGTTTTAAAATTTGATTCTGATATATAAAAGGCTCAGTGATAAATTGTTTTTCTGGTAGGTAATTATTGACACGTTTAGATTCATATGTCCAAATCTTGTTTTTCTTTGTAAAAGTTCATTTGAACTGTTTTCCTCTCCTCTGCTGTTCTTGCTTAGACAAATGTGCATATTTTTCAAAGTCTATTGTTGATGATTATTTCTGTTATCCATCACTCTTCTTGCAACTGTTCTGGCAGTTCTGCTCAAAATTCTGCTCCAAAAGGTCTCTAATAAAAGCATGTCCAGACTCTCAGGATGTTGACTTCTGTTACCTAGGCTTAAAAGATGTTTTTGGCAGGGGCATGGGTGGTAGGTTGAACACAAACAAATATGTCACAAGCTATGAATTGGAGGGGGCAGCAGTGGTACCAGATCACTCCTGGGGGGCCCATGAGTGGGCCACATGGAGCAGGACGCCCCCAAAAGACTACAGCCCACAACCAGACCAGAACAACCCATGATAAGGCAGGGATGCTGAGGAACAGAAGGGTAGAAACAATAATGGGAAGCTGAAACAAACTGCTCAGCATCTGGCAGCAGAAATCCTAAGAACAAAGAAGCAGACTAAATCTTTCATGTACACCCCTTCAACCTCTTATGCTGCCTTTTGCTTCACTAGATCCATGTGAATGGGTTGAACTTAATCTCTGGTGAAAGTCAGGTAAGTTGAGACTCCGGGAGGAAGAAGTTATTTCTTTATGTAGGTGTAGTAGTTTATGTTCATTTTCTCAGTGTTCAAGTCAGTGATCAGAGATTTGTGTTGCATGGCAATACACTAATTAAAGTACAATTCCTCAACTGCAAATAGTTTTGCCTGTAACAGAATTTTATTCTGGAAAAACCATAGTATTTTTGTTCTCCGAGTGAAGTCGTCAGTGTACAACAGTGTAGAACAATTAATGAGGTGTGGCTGTGTAGCACAAGTTCTTTTTTTATTCTAGCTGATGTTTACATAAAACTTTCAAGCAGGGAAGTATGACTTTAACACTTTGTCTTAGATTTTCTTCATAAATCCTCAAACCTGGACAATTCCTATGAATGCATGTAAAGCATGTAGCTTAATGTTGAGGTGCTTTGCTTTTGGGTGCAGGGCAAGGGCATAGTTTAATTTTAGAATTCACTCTCTTTGTTAGTGGTGTGGGGAATACTGGCAGCATGTTCCACCACATGTCTCTGCCAAGGGTGCTGCATGGTATACTGCAGCAGTACTTATTAAGTACTCTCTTTTGGGAGGACGCAATTTCCTTCTCTTCATTAAAGTGCCATGGTACATTGCAATACATTTGCCAATTACAGTGCAAGTTTTGCACTGCAAATAAGGAAGAATCTTCTGCAGTAAGGTAAAGAGATTTTACTTATTAAAAAGTAAGTGACTTTGACAGGAAAAAAGTATGTGCTAGTGTTAAGGCAGTATAGGAAAACTGAATTTGCTAGTGGTTTCATTCATACTGTAGATATGATTTTGATTTATATAGAGATGTACTGAAGTAACATGTAAGAAGAAAAACAGGATAGTGAACTATGCAATATGTTATTGTAACTTTCTTGTTTGTCTGCTCATCCTCCCAAACCAGCATGTTAGGTATAGTAAAATCTAGGACCGAATCTTAATCATAGCACCATTAGCTGAGGCCTAAACTTAGTCTTTGAATCCTTCTTTTTTAGCCCACCCATAAACAGAGAAGTTGTTGCCAGCAGACATAAGGCAGAGCAGCATTCTTGGGTTGAACTGGGAAAGCAATCATTTCCTGGCAGAGAGCAAACTTGGTCAAGTTATAAAGTGGTTTCACTTGAACAGAGCCCGTGCTATCAACTTTTATTAGGGTACTGTTTATCTTGGGCCTTCTGGGAGTAAAAAGAAATGGAAATTTTAGGTAAATGCTTGTGCTGCATCTAAAGGTTTTGCCTTTATGAAGTATGGAACTGGGGAGAAATGTTTCATTTCATTTTGAAATCTCTTTCTTGTCAATTCAGAAATTGCCTCTTGACAAAAAAGAAGTGTTAAAAATGTAGAAAATAAAGAAGAGTAAATCCATTTCAGAAGTCCACTGCTGCTTTGATGGATGGGCTTAAGAATTATTTGTTGCCTTTCTCTGAAAGGTAAGCTGAAAACTTAGAAAGACAAAGGGCCTGTGTACAGATTTTATTACAGCACTAAAACCCATGACCTATGTAGTCTACAGCAGTACTTGCTGTGGCCTAGCTGAGGAAAACAGTGGTGCTTGAGATTCACAGAATCTAACCCTTTTTCTTTAGCCTCTTCACCCCCAGGCCCATAGCCATTACATCCAGCCAAGGCTTTTTATCCTCAGATGTGCTGCATAGATCTGCATCAGGAGTGCTGGAATCAGCTAGCAAACCTCAGCCAGCCTGAGCTGTGACTTTTCAGAGAAGTGTTTGGTTGTCTCCAGATGACATGCTCCAGAGTACCAGCACTCTAAGCATGGAGCAGAGCCACCCAAGCTGGTCTTGCCCTGAATTAGCCTACATTCAGCACCCGTTTAAACAGATCTGATGTTGCAGTTAAGCTGATGTAATATTGCTGCTCCTAGAAGGGGCAGTCAAAATCTCTCCAACCCCAGCTGTTTTGCTCTGGTGCTGTTTTCAGAGCAGCATTTTTCTAGAGTCTCATATGAAACAGGACCCTGTGACTGGGGTGACACACCCATCACCTTCTCAGTCAGGCAAGAGCTATCTGGGGAATATCCTGCTTGGGTCAGTCCACATCTGCAGGATGAAGTGTGAAGCATATTGCAGGTTTCTTATTTCCTCCTCATTCTGGCATTAATAATTCTGGTTCTTGGTGGTCGTACTCTGTACTGTCTCAGGAACTCCTTTTTCACAGCCAGTAAGTTGTAACAGGGATCAGCTGGAAGGGAAAGAGTAGAAATCCAAATTCTTTATGAGCTGTTGAACACAAGGGGAAAAAAGCAAGTTTCCTAGCACTGTAAGGAACCTTTTGCATCACTGAGCAGTTTTCTGCTGTTGAGGGCACTGTGCCATATAGTCCTTTCCTTTAGCGTATCAAAGTCAGTATGAAAACCAGCTAGTGTTTTCTTGCCTCTGCTACTCCCATTGGAAAGGCTGTCCTTGGTTTTGATTGCTTTAACAGGTAGGAGTCTTCACTTTTGAGCAGCTTGTCCACTCCTCATTTTATCTGTTTTTTTTGTGTGCAAGCAGTTATTTTTCAACTTGTGCTTATTTTCCCTGAACTTTCCATGAAGACCAGACATGAATTCTTTTTAGTTTTATCTTGCTGTGGGAAACAAGCAAACCCAGTTTTCATGTATTCAGTAAGTACTGTCTCTCAGTTCCTTTTTCTTTATCTATTCTATTTTCTGCTTCATTCTTTAATGTATATGACATAAATTCCAGGATCTATACAGAACTTCTGGTTGTTCTGCAGTGTTGCAGTGTCTCACCTCATATGTTTAAGACTTTTATTTTCCTTTTTCATATCAGTATTACTAGAGCATTTAGACCAGTCTGTAACTAGATTAAATTATTATTTCACAATAAATTATGAAATTTTATGCTATTCTCTGATTCATTGATCTTGTCATTTTGATACTGATTCATTCAATTCTTCTGATCCAGACCTCAAGGTCATTCATAGGCATTTTTTGGTTCCATCACTGTGCATTGTGATTAAGTGATTTCAGCATCAAAGTTATGATATTTCTTCCAGCTTTATCACTAAAAACATTAAGCAAGATTGGATCAAGCACCAGTCAGTGTTGGATCTCTCCACTGATCTCCTGCTAGTCATTTTGCCAGTTACTTCTTGCCATCTATTTTTCATCTTGCTCTTGCTGTACCTCTCATTCAGCTGACACTGAATATAAATTTCCGTATAAATTATAAATTTACTTAAGCAAATCTAGGATATTGTCTTTAAAATACACTGCTTTTATTAGAAAAGTCTACCTGATTAAATGGATAGAATCCTGTTATAATTATAGATCCTGTTATAATTTGCTTTGTTTGCAATTGATCTGCATAGTAATTATTCTTTCCTTAAAAATCTGTCTTGAAGTCTTGCCTGTTAATGAAACCCAGGCCTGGAAATTCCTTGATCACATTTTCGTTACATCTGATTATTTACACCCTGAATTCTAGCTATATAAGGCACAGCCCTCTGAATTACTTCTTACTCATACCTGATTGCTTTTCTCATTCATATTAGGACTTCTCAACTTACCATTTTTTATTCATTATTGCTGTACTCTTATCTGCCAGATTTACCTTTTATTGTGTAATAGGTATAGAAATTACAGATGTATCTCAGCCTTTCCCCCTTTGCTTAGTGTAAAGCTCCTCTTGTCATTCATGCCAGCCTTACTTAGTGAAGACTGTGTCCTCAGGTTGAGCCAAGCCTCTTGTTCTGCTTATGTTTATGTAGCACCTAGCTTTCCATTGCTGGCTTCCTGTAAACACAAATGTAATCCAAATCATAACAAAAAATGCAACTTCCCTTCCTATAGTATCCAAGCCTCTCTAACAGGGGAATTGCAGGACCTCTCTGCCATTCTTCCTGTTCAGAAAAGGAAGGGTAGGAGTACCAAAATAAATATGATCAGAGCAAGGGTTTTGTTGTACTGTGGCACTGTCTTTGCTTTATGTTTTGAAATAGTCCTCTGAAGACTCAGCCTGCTATTTCTTGAATTGCTGTTTTCCTTTCTTTATGTCCTTCAGGAAAGAAAACAAGGTGCCTGGAATTCAGGTAATGCTGCCAAAACTGCAGAGCAAATTTTCACTTTCTGTGTTAAGGTAAATAATAGAGGAGGCAGAATTTTGTAGTTCGCAAGTAAGAAACCATATATAATGGGAGTTTCAGGTTTCATAAAGACCATTGTCAAAACATGGAACAAGGAGCATAAAGGGAAGTGAAGAAGCTACCTCTACAGGCTCAGCAATGAAGCCTTTGCAGTATTTTTAAAATCCAGATTTGTCAGCAGTATATGTTAGACCTTTACTTGATTCCTCCTGCAAATCATTAGGTTCATAGTGTTTGCCTCCACATAATAAAGAGAAGGTTTGCAATAAACACAGGCATATTTTTATGGCATAGTCTACTTTGTACTGAATAGTCACGGAGCCCTTTCCATAATATTCTGTCATCTTTGGGTGGGTGAGGATATGTCATGCCCGTACCTGGCAGGTAAGATATAAATATGCTGTACTTGGATCAAAGCTGAAGGTTGTTTCAGTTGGTGCAAAATGGAGTTCTTTAGTTCATGGATATCAGTCTTTCATATATATTGGATCAAGTTGATATTTTTTTTTTGTACAGGCTGTGAGTACCTGTAGTGCTGTCCTTTATTTTTTAACTTTTTAATCTCTGATTTGGACACCACTAGATTGGACATCTGACTAAAGCAAGGATTTTGGTCCCACTACAAGATTTAAAATCAATATTTGTTCAAATTTACTTGTAATTGTCTACTTTAAAATTGCTTAAATTCTCTTCCTGATAAATACATATTTTCAAAGATCCTGTCAAGGAAGTTAGGTGTTCTTGTATGAGGATGTAATAAAGTTCACTGAGTCTCAGTGGAAGCTGGAAAGTTCTTAACTGCAGAAAATGAAATGCTTTGTCACAGTAATAAAATGCCTGTAGGAATTTATGGTAGCAGAAGTAAAAATCAGTCACTACCTTTTGGGGTTCTGAAGTGCAAAGAGGAAACTGCCCTTGTCTAAGTGAAAGGAAGCTCAACAATAAAATTCTGTTACCAATAAAATTGCAAACTTGAATAGTGTGGAGTAAAAAATACTCAGCTTTCTACATAAAGATGATATTTGGTATCTTCATTATGTTTTCTGGTGAGAAGGGTGAAGGACAGTCAATATGTTCAATTACATTGAGCATTTGGGTGGTTAAGTAGGCTCTGAGCACTGACCTTCTTTTGGAAGGCTGTGGAAGAAGGGCCACAGAAAGAATTCTCATGAGAGCACTGTAACTGAGAGTTTATGAGAATCCAGAACAATGTGTTGTAAAGAGTGAAAGGAAAGCAGAAGGAAACTAAAAAATAGTAATGTAAATGGAGAATATAGTGGCTAGAGAGCTGTGAAAAGAGAAGAGGAATCCAGCATAAGGAATGAGAGAGGCATGGCAGGAAGTGTGAACAGAGTAGCTGCCTTCCTGCCAGATGAGGGCATGAGGCAGAAAGGGCACTGGCAACGGGCCACTTCCTAAAAGAGAATGTGTGCAGGTGACTTTTCCTTCTGACAGTAAATTTGTACTTTGTGTAACTTCAGGGTACATTTTTAATCTTAAGGCAATGAGTGAAAAGTGAAGACCTCTAGGTTCTCAGGTCTTTCTCAGACCAGTTTCTATTTTATTTGCTGAAATTAATTAAACCAGTGTGAATTATTATAGTTTTGGTGTCCTGTCACTGGAAAGACAACCTCTGTCAGAGGTTTGCTGTATCCAACACAATCCACAGACACTTGGATAACAAATTACATATAAATATATAACAATTTTAATGAATCCATGTGAAAATAGTGGTTTTGTTTTTTTTTTTCCCCTCAAGGTTTTTGTTTTGTTTTGAAGGACACAGTTATTAAAAGATGAGGTTTTAAATGAACAATGTCTTTTCTCAAAGTTGGGAAAGCCATCCTATCAGTGATCCTGCTTGTATGAGCATAGCTGAAATGACTGGAAAATATTCTGTGGAGAGGAGGGATAGAAATTCTTACACTAAATTTACTGGCGGTGAAAATAACACTGCCTTATTCTACTTTTAAAGATATACATTGCTTTATTTGGAATGGAGAATAAAAATAGACCTGATTTCACCAGTGTCTCACACCAGTGAATGTTCCTTTGCACTTCATCACAGCATAGGACTCACTGGGCAGGCGATGATGTGCAGTTCCAGGCACTCTCTGCCAAGATGTTCTTCATGGGAAGACTGTATAGTTTCATAGCTATATCCTTTTCTGGCAGTGCTATTCTGCACTACAGCCACTGCTTCCTGCTGCTTGTTCCAATCTGTAGAGATCGCATCATCAACTGGTGCAACGGGGTGTGCAGCCATCTAAGGAACTAGATTGGAAGACTGATTTGCATTAAAAATACCTTTTTAATCTTTTGCTGTGTTATTTTTAGCCTGGTTAGTCACTTGACGTTAAGTCACAGCATGGCTGAATAAACTGATACACTGCTGCCATAGTCATACAGAGAAAAAGGGGTCAGGATAGGGGAGATAAAGACAGGTTTAAGCAGCATTGTTTCAGAAGGAAAGGTCTCTGGATGTTCCTGAGAAGGGCTGGGCTGGCAAGCAGACTGCACAGAAGGAGTGTTGTGTAGGTTGCGTGTGTAGGTTGTTGCAGATGTGAATGTGACATTAATAGAGAGACTTAATGTGAATTGAAAGGAGCTTGAAGTATAGCAGCAAAACCTGTGTATTTGTGTATTTGTGTACAAATACATGAGGAGGACTGGCCAGGTGTAAGCAACTGGAGGAAGTGAAGATGGCATAGGAAGGTGCAAGTGCGGAAATACTTAAGTGGTATAAGCATCACTGATGACAAGGGGTATGGTGGAATAATGAAAAATAATTATAAACTTATCAGGGTTTGGTTGGTTTGGTTTTTTTCGTGGTTTGTTTTTTTTTATGTGTCTTTATTATCAATTAAATGCATTGTAGTATCAGAAGGTTTCTGTTTCTGTCAGGAATAGTTTCTCAAAGGAGTTTAAATTTCTTGGAACTCATAAAGCTGAGTAGGATAAATACTAGAAAACATACAGTATGAAGTCATTCTCCATTGGCAGAGAGATGAATGACTGTGATCTGTTACACATTTACATCTCTTAGCAACTATGAATCAAAGGTGGCAAATGCTGTTGAAGACCACAGCTGTATCTCAGATGGGAAATTCAAGATGAATGCAGAGTATGCTGTGCAATCATGTTATTTGCCATACCTACTACCTTTTATCTGCTTGCTTGCTCTTACTCCTTCATATTGCAAGCATTCCTTTGCAACAGTCAACTGTGAATGAGATGCTGGGCTGGATTCCAGTGAGGCTTGAATTGACTTCAGAGGTCAGAATGTTATAGTTAAGCTACACTATCTGTTTATAAAGCAATCCTCCTTGTGTAGACAGAGTTGCTGGTGGCTGGAATATTTTGAGACAGGAATTTTCAACTAGTTTCCTGCAGAAAGGTTTGCAGCCTTTTATAAAAGAGTGGATACAGAAAAGTTTAATCCTGTACTGAACCAGCAAAGCAGATTTTCACTTCTCTGTGGAGTACTCTAGTCTTCGTAGTCTAGGACTGTAAATGTCTGGTAGGTATTGACTGGTCTTTTTGTTCATGAGGGACTTACTTTGATTTTTCTCTTTTTTTTTTCCCCATCATTATGTAATCAAAACATTTTTTAAAAATTTAGCAACAGTGAATACTACTAAAAATACATTTCCACATAATCTTCTTATATTTCTGTCTTATATTTCTAGTCAGGTCTGTTCCTGTCATCTACTTAACAATATAAAGAGTGGAGATGAAATTGAAGGGCCAGTTGGAATGATACTTTGCCTATGGCCTGCTCTCTAACAAACCCAAATCCTGATTTTGGTTGTGCCTGGCTTTAATTATGCTGAATTCCTGGAAGGTGCTCTCAGACTGTTTCATTCCCCGATGGTGAAAGTATCTTGAAACCAAAATATCTCATAAGGTTATGTCTGTATTTGAGTTGGTACTGGAAAAATGAGATTGCATTTGGTTTCTGGATCAAACTCTTATTTCCTTCCAGACACTGAAGAGGACTAGATGGTAGGCTTGCTTTTTAACACATCTGTATTAAATATATAATATGGAGATATGGTTTAAATGTAATTGGTTATGGTTTATGTGTAGCTATGGAATTTGAGAATCATCTAATGATTTTCCCTTTAAACAGACTTTTTTAATGTACCAATGTGGTGTGCTTGAAGATTTCATAGTTGTAGAGTCCTCCCTTTCATCCAGCCTATTCCTCATCCTTCTTGTGTGTTACCTAATTCTGACATTTTCTTAATTTGAAATGTAATCCATGGCATGAGTTTTAAATCATCACATAACTAACTCTACTGATTGTAACTCAATATGAAGGACCTTTTCAGAGTCAACTCTTTTAACTCTGTTCTCTCACGATATTCTTCTTTAAAGTGGGTATGTATCAGTGATACTGTACAAGAAAAACCTGTTTTATTCTTCTTGTGATTACTTGTTTCTGGCCTAGCTTGTAAGTATCAGAATGAAAAGAGAAACATGTTGGACTTGTCCTGACTTTGATAGCTCCACCAGCAGTTTTCCTAGTCTATATTTAAAATTCCTTCTGATTTCTATAAAAAGTGAAAATTGTGGGGTTTATTACATATTTAAATGGTTCCTGTAAAAGATAGAACTACATGAGTTAATTCTGCTGCTACTGATTGTGTATCTGAGACTTATTATTGACTCAGTTGCCTTTGTATTTCAGTGAAGAGGCAGACTCCAATAATAGGATGATGCAGACGAGAAATAGTGATTTGTATTAGCTGTTAAATTAGGTTTATTCTAATTCTCTTTGGATGCTCTTAGCCATTGCAGGACTGTACTCTCTGATATGAGAGTATCAGTCACATGTTTAGGTTAGATTAAGAAACCAATTATTTTATGCTATGTCTTCAGTTCTTACTACACTGAATTCAAGAGCCACATAGACTGCAAAGGGTGGTTTGAATGGTAAATCAGTAATCCCATAAGACCTGTCTCTTAGACTGCAGCCCTTTACTCTGCAGTTTGTTTATTTTTACCTTTCATATCCAAGGATTTTAAAGTAAGCAAGATGGTTTTAATTTCGCTGAGGAATAGAATCAGCCTGCTGAAATGCAAGCATTGTTTACAAAAGTACTCAATCTTGTATTTCTTTATTCAATGCTAGTTCTGAATCCAACATATTCCCTAGTATTGTAGTGGTATATTATGCATAGTCCAGAATACTGTATGTTGTTGAGGATATTTTCTGTGTATTATTCCAACGTTGTTCATAAAAGAAGAAATTTATAGGAGAGAGATTGATAGATAAATTAGCATCTAATGTAAAACAACTATCAATATTTTGCTGTATGTGTGGTATGTCATGCCGTGTGTTTCTGAAGGCTGTGTTGATTTACTCCAGGAGGATGTAGGTTGCACTTCTGACAGGCACAATGTATTTTCTGAGAAGTAACTTGCAATGCATCATTAGTTGGGCAAATATCTTGGAGAGCAATACTTAAATAACTCAGTTTCTTTATTAAACAATTAATGCAGTGAAATTTCAGAACAGCTAGGGTCAAATTCTTCCCCCGTTCGGTGTCCTCTAAACACGCTGGCAGCTAAAACCATGTTTCAGAAAACTTTCTCCTGTGTGAGGCTTCTGTTCCTTGTCACAGGTTGCTAAAAGCTACACAGTTGCATTCTGCAGCCCTCTGGATCTAAAGCACATCCAGTTTTTGCAAGGGAAGGCAGATAAACTCTTCCATTTAAGGGTTTTTTTGATATATATGTATAGGAGCCTACTGTTTGGCTGGGTTGTTATTAAACATGCTATGGTTTAGTTTTAGTTGTACAGACCGGGAAAAAAGAAACAACCCACTTCTGGAAAACAGCCTTCAATAACCTCTGCTGCCAGAATAGCCTACTAACTAATTGCAAACACATGGAAATATTTATAAAGAGCAGGGCATGGACTCAAAAATGACTGATCTCCTGCTCTGGTTTAGCATATATGAATGACAGCCCTTAGTAACCCTGCCCTCTGTCAAAGCAGGTCTGCTTTATCACACTGTGACAAAGTACAGCTGCTCTGCAGGCAGTGGGCGCCCCAATATTTCAATGAAAACAGCTTATGCTAAGAGAAAAAAGATTTTGGAAAAGCACTTGTCTTGCTAAGAATTAAAAAGGACAGTTTACTTTTTCTTTCTATCAGTGTATTGTGTTTGGAAATTTTGAGTTGAGAATTCAAAAATCTTGTGTATTTCTATTATGTTTTCAGTTACTTGTCGCTTAGCAAGAATAAGTAATGGCTGTAATACAAATGTTGGCCTATGCACAGCAGGGCCCTGACATCACAGCCTTAAAGCACTGAACTCATAGTTCATTTTTTCTTCCCCTGTGAACTGTTCTCCTCCAGAAGGGTCATGTTTGTATAAACAGAACATGGAAAGATAAAAAAAAGACTGTCAGGTTTCTAGTAATTTTCATGCAAACAGCAGTTTATTTACTGTTCAGTGGCTGGGGGGTTTGTTGTTTGTTTCTTGGTGGGTTTTTTTATTTTTACATGTGAAATGATGGTCAAAATATAGATATAATATAGATCTGTAGTTGCTATTCCTTTGCCACAACACTGTTGCAAAGTGAACACAATTTCCATTTTTATTGATGTCCTGTATATTCTAAGGACTACTTTGATTTAGCCTTTGGAAAAATATCATAGTTTATTATGAGTAATTTCTTTTGGAACCAGGTACTTAAAATTTGGGGTGCTGGAATGAGCAGCCATCCAACCCCATGATGTCTTTTGGTGTCTACAGAACCAGGATTAGAGATTTTGAAACAACTCTTAATTATATTTGGCATTTGTTCAGCTACCTCTCTCATCACCAGAGCGTACAAAGTTCCTTACACATGCTTAACAGAAAAAAAAGGGTTTTGAGAGAGAGTTTCAAGCTGTTGTTTTAGTGAGGTTCATTTTATTTTATGCTTGATGAAAAATCTTGGCTATTTGGGCTTTATTTCCTTACAGTTAAAAGGCAAGTGGTATGTCTCCTGTTTTACAGAAGATGTGAGTGTATGCTTTCAATCAGAAATATGAGTGGCCTATGAATCAGCTTGTGTTTTGTGTGTTCCTTTCTTCCTTGCTGTTATTTTTCATCACGTGTGATGCATATGAAGAAGCAAAGCCCAGATTTCTTTCAGGTCTGAGGTACTGACATGAAAAAATGAAGAAAAATGCTTGAGAAGAAGAGAATATAACTGTCTCTTATCTGAGTCCCAGAAATTCTGGCTTTGTACTGTCTGTTTTCTTAAGAGTTGGATGTTAAAGTTTCACTGTTGTGAGTATGGATCAAGGTCTATCTGACTTCAGGTTTGGTACTTCCATTATAACAAAATGGCTTCTGTTTTCAGAGTATGCTACTAATGTTTCTAGAAAGTACATCCTTTTAATGCAAATCTGGCACTGGGGATGTAATTTAATCACTATCTGCCCAATCTGTCATGTACTTGTTTTTCTTAGAGCGTTTGATGTAGCACTACAGTATCAGGAACTTTGGTGTCCCATAAACTGCTAAGTTGGTAGTGATTATTTTAATTTATTGTATTGTTGATTTTAATTAATAATATTATTTATTATATTAAGGTCTTGCTTTATACAATGAGGAAGTTTCCTCTTCAGTGCCTTGGTTTCTGATAAAAGTTTGCATTAAAAGAAAGCTGGAAGTAGTTGTAGCATAACAGACGGTCAGAGCAGTTTTTTGGTATGCTGGACTATGTAGCATTCAACAAAACACAATTTACTCTCAATTTACTGAGAGTGTGTTAATTTTTCTGTTTATTTTGACTTTTGCTATTGGATATACAGTGACTAAATAAATCAAGTGTATAGGCAGAGAAAGAGAAATAAATGCTCTTTACTCTTTGACCTTGTAAAAGAGACAATACGTCATTTGTTGGAGGAGAAGCTTAGGACACAAATCACTTCCCAACACACAACAAACTGATTTAGGGAGATGAAAGCATAGTTTCTAGACAAATTAACAAGGGAAAATAACAAACAGTAAATTTTATTCCATTAATGTTTTGGAATGGAATTAATTAAAAATAAATCTGTCTGAAAAGAGTTGACCATTACATTACACAGAGCAGAAGAATTCCTATTTGTTTTCCAGGATGTATACCTTTTCTGTGTAAGAACAATAGTGATGTGGTGGTTCCTGCTCTATGCATAGGTGGGATCTGCGTGGGGAATCCCCAGTTATATGAGGTTCCTCACCAACACTGGATTGGAATTATCTAATGCTACTTTAATTTTGATTGTTTTGAACATCGCAGGTTTTCTTTTTGTTCAGAGTATTTAACTAATTTATCTGTTTTTTTCTCTACATTGCAGTCCAGTTCACTACCATTAATTTACTACTGTTAGTTTACTAAAGGTTGTTCCTATAGTGAACACTTTCAACATACACATAAATGTGGGGCCCAACCTAGCAAGAATTTTTAATCACATCATCCATCATTTATCAGTGCTGTTTTCATTTACCACCTGGCTCCCATTGTGCCTGTTAAAATTGGCTAATGTTTTTCAGGGTAAATTTTCTTAAATGTAAAAGGAATAAGGTTGAAGGTGAGAAAGCAGGACATGGAAAATGCCATCAACATGCAATGTACACACATCTTTCATATTTGTTGTGAATTTTTTCACTTCTAACTTGTTAATTCATCTAGTTCAGCAAATATATAACTATTGCAATAAATGAGAAATTTCTCCCATAACAAGGGCCTCTGAGGTACACTGTTACTTGGAAAATAACAGCATTCTGATTTTTAAACATGTTTAACATACTTAACATGTTGAAGTTTTGGTATTTAAAAATAGATTTTAGCTCTTCAGGAGTGAAAGAGATATTCCATTTGGGAATCAACTTTCCTGAATAATTTATACTTCATTTAGGGACTTCACATAAAGGAAGAGGAAGGAGTATCAAACATCTGTGTTGTCAGAAAACCAGATCAATCTTTAAAGTATTCACTAAGAAAGATACTCCCAAATGCAGATTAATAAAGTTTTTTAATATTATTCAATAATATTAAGTAAAATTTGAATTTCAGAATTGGCGTCTGTATTAACATTGCATGGTATTATCTTTAGAAAATTAAAATAATCAACCAACCCAACCCAGTTAAAAGCAGCAAGCAGTGAATCAAAACAAACCAGCCAACAAAGAAATCTCCCCAAACAATAAAGAAATTTCCCAATTATTGAATGAAGTGAATTTATTTAGATATGAAAGTTTTAAGAACTGTAACGCTAAGTTACTGGTATAACAGTGTTAAACACATGAACACCTGAGAATTATTTGTTGAGAGAGAGAAATTAATATACATTTTTGGTGGCATTCTTGGAAAAAACTCAGACTTCAAGTATGACTGAGAAAGCTATGATTTCTTTTTCTTAAAAGAGTGGCTTTCAAAGACTGAGTTCATTTAGTTTGGCAAAAGCTACAAAATTAATATGTATTAAAAAAAGCAAAGACTTAAGTGATCACAGCTTTTGGCTCTTACAGAGAAGGAAATGCCTTTAAAAATTCCATATTGCGCCAGAGTTCATTCTCTGCCTCCCCCCTGTTTCTAGCCCCTGTTTAATGTTGTGTGGAACATCTGTTTGGGGAAAGTAAGGCTAGCAACAGATTTGTTAACCCTTCAGCTCATAGATGTCCAGGTTTATTGTGAGTAGGTTATTTTCTTACCAAACTATTATGTTTGGGGCACTTTTTTACTACATTTATTTTTTTCTGCCTCTTTCTCACCATATTGTTGTTTGTTTGTTTGTTTTTGCTTAATATAGGAAACAAAACAAATAAGAGCAGAAAAGCAAATGCGGCAAGTTTTTCACTGCTTGTAAGAGAACAGAACAGACCATAAAGCTGGTGAGAAGTAGATGCATTGGATAGCTCTCCCCGACCTTACTGTCTTCATTTTGGATATAAAGGTCTAAAGAAACTTTATTGCATCTCTGAATGACATTTTGGTCAAGAGGTGCCTCGTGCCTGCGTTACAAGCATGCTCTGGATTTCAGTGAACGTTGTAAGGGCAGAGACACTTAGCTGGGAACTGGAAACTGAGGCTGCGACTTTGTTTACAAATACATTTTAGGAACAGATCATATTCAGTGGATAAACATGAGGCAATCCTTGAATCTTCTAGGTTGTTTCACAAATTGAAGGGGTGATCTGGATCTGCAGTCTCAATCTGTTTATCTAAGCCAAGTGTCTTCAGAGCCCTTGCACATCTTCAGTTACACAATTGCCTTTAACCCTGGTTCTTTTGTCGAAGAGCTGGTTCCAGTATTTCTTATTTCCAGTGCCTGGGGCTTGGTTACCTTTTGCTGAGTGTCCATAATATGTCTTTTGCTGCTGCTCAGGAGAGAAGCCAGAGCTGTCCAGGGCCTCACCTGCCTCGGACACAGGATTTTCTTTTTGGTCCCTACCGATGTTAGCAACTGAGTGCTGCTATTCCCTCCACTCCAGGAACTGAGGTCCTTTTGTCAAACTTCCCCAGCTGAATTCAGGGGAACAGAGATGTCTCTGAGGTACCTGAATCACCAAAGATGTCATTTTCCCAGAAGGCTTTTCTTAAAGCTTACTCTCTTTATTCACCTGGAACAGCTGAAATCCTCGCCTTGCTGCGTAGTGCTCTAAGTTTTGTTAGTTTCAGGTGATTCTGCTGACAGAGTTGTGGAACAGAACTGAAAGTCTTCAATATAAGGATAGATTTAAGTTTTCTTTAACTCAAGGTCACTTTTCCACTCAAGTTCATAACTACTGTTGATTGACACTGCAGATTTAATTAAGTTAATGTTTCTGAGACGTAACTAATGAGATGAGGAAAATGAGATGGATAAATGGCATGAAAACTCTGTCTTTTCTCATATTAGTCTAGGGACCTGCCTTTGGCTTGTGAAGAACATTTCTAATGTATATTTGGGATGGATTTTCTGCAAATGTCTGCCTAGTAGTGTGTAGTGTAAGAGGCAGCTGGTTTGTTTCTTTCATTTCACAGAGGTAGTGTAGCACAGGATACATAATATTTTGTTAGGTCTTCAGAAAACAGATGAGCAAAAATGTGCTTAAAATTCTCACAAAAACCAAAAAATAATGGAATTAATATTTAATAATGATGTTCCTGTTTAGCCAGGTCAATACTTTAAGAATCTATTTATCTAATAAATGATGAGATCTTTTCAGAAAGATCTCTAATACGTTTCTAAAATTGTTGAATATAATCTAAAACATGTTTTAGCCACGAAGACTCTGTTTCTCTCTTTATTGAGATTTCTTGAGATGGTAAATGTTAGAGATTACAAAGCTTGTAACTACCATATATCTGTGCTAAAGACAGCAGTCAAGAATTTTGAAAAAGCTTTTCTCAGAGTATAGAAACATAAATCAAAGATATAAATGAGTGCAAAATCAGGGGCACTGTTGTGTACAAAACCTCCAAGAAACTTTGTTTAGTATCAGTTATTACACAGCATTATTAGATCCTCCAGCTTTTATTTCTGAATACAGATGCAGATGAAGTTCATAATTTTACAATTGGAAATAAAAGCTCTGTGGTAATATACCCAATGCTCAGCAGCTCTGAAAAGTGAGTTTAGGGGGGCTGACTTCTTTTGAAAGTCCACCCTTTAGCTTCTGTAGTGTTTACCAAATTTAAAACGTTTAAACTTTTTTGTCTTAAAACTATTCTTTTTAAATAGAGGAAGAGAAAATAAGTCTGCTTAATCAGATACTCTGAAATCTGTATTAAATACAGTGAATTGGGTGTATTTAAAGTGAGTTCTAGTCAGGTCTTCTGGATTGCTATGGCACATTCTGCTTGAATGACAGAAGATAGACACTGTGTGTTGTACTTACCTTGTTGGATCTTGTATTTACCATTTTACATGTTACATAGTATGGTTCTTTGCCATTTCTTTTCTTCCCCAGAACTGCCCCTGTTGGTTAGTGTAATTATAATTATATTGTTGCTACTTACTTATATTGTTGCTAATTACAGTGCTGCAGGGTTTGTATGTTTAGAACTTACATGCTTGGCAAAACACTGAAAATTGAAGTGTGATGGTTCACTGACTGTTAGACCAGTGTGACATCTGTTGTGGACCCTGTCCATATGTTAAGTCATATTTAGTGGTCACTGCAAGAAGGTACCACATTTTTAAAAAAATGTATGAATAAAGACATTAGTTAGTAGAATGTGTCACAGACATTTCTATTTCAGCTCAAGCGTGGCCTGATTTTTTTTTAATGTGAAGTTGGTGGAGAATGCATACTGCCTCAGATGCAGGCATGTAACTGCCATAACCTGGCTTTAGCTGTATGTATCTAAGCTACATAGGTTCTGGGATTAAGCAATCACTGCTATCACTTCTGATTTGTGTTTAACAAACATAGGTGTATTTCTGAACTGACTGTGTAGGGTTTATTTCATTTGTACCCAGCTGGGTACAAATTACTTTAACCTTCCCATCTGCTTTTGCATGTTGCAGGATCCATGTTCCCAGATACTTCTGCTCCTTTTCTCCTTTTTACAGTCCAACAGAAGACCATTTCTATTGTTCTGTGCTGGATACTGGAGAAAAAAGATCCATCTCTGAGTACCAGAAAAGAATGCTGCTCTCATTTATTTGCACCTGGCTCCAACCAGTTGTAGCCATGTTCAGTCATACAGTCTTAGGTCAGACATTGTGTCACCACTTCTCAGTGCTGTCATGGTTTTCCCAGGAAAGACTGGGCAAACCTCTTTCCTAGCAAGCTGACTAGGTTTCCAACTCACTGCAATATGTTCCTAGGAGCCTCTGGACCCCCAAGGTGCAGGTAAACCACCTTGCATGATACTGAAGGTGAATGGGAGAGTGAGGCTCCTACATTGCCTCAAGTTATTGCTGCATGAACTTTGGTAAGCCAGAGTTTCCTGACTTAGATGTTTCATCTGCTCAGTCTTGAATCTGAGGAAGGCCAGTGCATAGGTCTGTAAATGAAGATGAAGGAAAAGATGCTTATGAGTAGAAAGCAAGCTTGGGGACAGGTGAATAGGTGAACATACAGAATTCAGAGTTCACTCAGGGCATTGCTACATTCTGTTTCTGCATTCCATGCCCTAAAATGCCAGTTCTACTGCTGAGCCATCTCCTGCCCTAGTGGAGGTTGATGCCTGGTATTGTGCAGTGTCTGCAAAATGCCTAGTGCTGGGAGCAGCCAGAGCTCCTTTGAGATTAGCTCAGTTCATTAGAGTGTGGTGCTAACAATGCCAAGGTCACAGACTCATCCATGTTATGAGTCATTGACTTAAGATCTGGACTCAATGATTCTTGTGCATCCCTTCCAAGTTGGACTATTCTGTGGTTATTGCTCTTCTGTGATTTTAGTATGTACTTGGGTCTCATGGTGGTGCAGAGAGGAAAAAGCTTAGAAAGCAAAAATAGAACTTTTACTGCTGTTATACAGTGTTTTTCTTTGGTACAGTTTCATGTGTCCTCAGTTTCTTCTTTTGCTGATCTTGTGAGCAAATAGCTGGACGACAGGGGTGGCCACCCACTAGCCACAAGAATATCTACACTGGTACCTGAGGAGGTCATGGATACAAATGTCTTGATAACAGAATACTCTTACCCATTTTGAAAAATTTTTACTACCTAATATGTTATCAGATCTCAGGGAATTGAAGCTAATTATATCAGCATAGCCAAACAGGATCAGCTTCATACCTTTCAGGTAGCTTGTTCTGGTTTGTGAGCAAATTAGGCTTTATAAGTTGTTTGCTTTTCCCTGATAACTTAAGAGTTGTTAACATTTATTCATATATGATTGTAATAAGCAATTATGTATGATATATGCCTATATTTGTGGCTCAACAAAATATCTAGAGAGTACATTTGCAGTAAAAGCGTCAGTGTTTTTTATTCTGCCTTACCAAGTGGCTGTCTGAATGGACTTTCTTCATTTGAATAGAAAAAACGTTATCTGAAGAAGATACTGAAAATTTTCAGTGGAACTGACGAAACTGTAAATAAACTGTATGATATCACATGCTATCACAGATAAAATCTGTGAGGAAAGCCTCTCATTAAGTAAGTGCCAAGAAACAGTACAACAGAAAAATATGTTCAAATTTTATGCCAATCAATATTAACACAGAAGTAAATCCTGGAGGAGGAAAGCTTGATCGAATTGGCAAAGTAGCTGAGAAAAAGTTAGTACCTTTATCTTTGTTCTGTGGTTTCGGTCAAGAACACCCACATTGTATCACAACATACCATTTCCATTCTTAAGCAACTTACATTTTGCTTAAGTGATATAACTGCCTGGTTAAAATATAGACCATCAGACTGGGATCATGTATGCATAAAATTAACTGAGCCAGTGATAAGGGTTTTTAGGTAATTACAAAGCTGGCTTAGCTAGTTATGCTTCTGCTGATAAACACAGCTGTAGCAGTTTGTTAGAAGTTTATGTAGGGAAAAAAAGGGAAACATTGGTTTCTGCCTTTATTTTACAGTAAATACCACTCTTAACAGGTTTCTTAACATTAATTAATATCAAACTCTTTAAATATAAGGGCCAGTTAGGCACCTGGCCCATACCATCAATTTGAGGTGTTCTGACTTCACCTGGACGACTTGACTGCTGCAGAAAACACCTCCTTGTAGCCTAAATAGGCCCTCTCAACTCCCTCCTAATTTCTCTTAGGGAAACAGAAGATGAATTTCTAACAGTTAATGACTTAATTGAAAGCAACTTGATGAAGTCTTTTCACTGTGCAATCTACATAGTTATGGAGGTGTTGTTTTATATCAAAGCAATTATTATGCTCCCACACCAGGACTTTAAAGGAAATTAATTCTGTGGCCTCAGATGAAGTAGATAGGCTAGTGCCTCCCTTGTGACTTTCACTGATGTTCTTCAATTTTGTGGAAATTCCCTCTCTCATCCCCTCTGTACACCATGCCCTGCTGTTGAAAGATGAAAACATTTCTCCTATACAATGGGAAAGGGAAAAAAATTGTTTTAAACCAGAAATGAGCTCTTTTTATTTTTTCAAGTTAATGACATTTTTTGAAGATAATGGGGAGGGTGGTGCCAACTAGCAAATTGCACTGTCAGCTCCATGCTGCCATATTTTATTAAAAGAAGAAGATGAAATCATGTGCCCTTCAGTTTCCAAGCAGTGTAACTCCTTCCCTTTTTCTCCAGGTTCTAGCTAATGAAAAACAGTGGAAAAAAATTTAATGTAAGTGCTTCTGACTATACTTGAAATTGGAAAATCACAAAACTGTTACTTTCAATCTTCTTTTAATTTTTTGTTTGTTTTTGTTAGGGTAATATTTGTTGTCTTTGGTAATTAAAACAGTTTAAATGTTTATGAGCATGTTACTAGTATTCCTTTTTTTCTGATGGGGCAAGGCGTCACAAGTGTGGTTTAATACATATTTATCATGTTTTCTCATTTCCCAAGATTTAAACAATGTTAGTGTAAGCATTTATTATCTGTGGTTGTGTTCTTTATGTATAAAACAAGTGTTGAAAAAAAAAATACAGTAAAATAAAACATCTTTAACATTCATATGGAATAGAAAATTACTTCCCAAAATATGTTTTTAATTTGAAACATATTTTAGTTTTATCTGTAGTAGTGAATTGAACTGATTGTTTCTTGTTACCATGGACTTTGAGACTTTATATCTGGATCTCAGCTGCTCACCTCATTTTTATTCATGGATTATAAAAGAAAAATAAGGTTTCCTGGCTTTTAAAATCCCAGTTGGTTTTTCAGCTTTGAATGAAGTAATTGGAATTTGGAATGAAGCAAAGACTCACAATACACCTGTGGAATAGTCTGTTTCTGTCAAAAGCTGGTTTTGCATTTCAGCTTATTCTAGCTCCAGTTCCTTTGTCTTTGGCTTCTGTTTCTTCAGAGATCTGGTTTTTCTTGAACACTTAAAAATACTACTGAATATTTTTGTAGCTTAAATTAATTTTTTTACTAGGTTACTGCTTCACACAGAATACAATATTTTAATATTTAAATATAAGTAGGGTGTTGGAAAGTAAAACGTTTTAAAATTAAGATCTGAAAAGCAGCTATTAAAAAACAAAAACGAAACCAAAAAAACTACCCTGCCCAGACTCCTCAGAGATCTGAGAAAGTGTCATTTTGTAGAAAATAAATTCAATAGAAAGGAATGATAGATTTTTCTCCTTCAGTAAGCATAGTTTTGCTCATCACTTTGAAAGCAGACAGATGGAGGGGGAATGTAGTTTTATTCTGTCAAAGTGCCATTTATACAAGAGAATTGTATTGTTTGAAAGATAAAATAGATGTTTTAGGTGAGCTTATTTTGTGAATGACTCTTGCCATGGCAAACTTTCACTTTAAAGCACGAAGCAGTAAATTCACCATGTTTTTGCTCCACAAGCATGTTTAAAGGAATATGTGATCTTGGCTTTGTAAACAAATAAACAAGCTTTGCCATATACTGCAGGTGGTACTGTTTCCCTGCCAAACATTGAGGGAGCTTCCTATTGCAAAGCAGGTCTTGCAGAATTCTTACCTCTTACAGTGAGACACTGGTTTTAGTGCTAGGTATCTTTACAGCCTGATAGAGCAGGATGACAAGCTTCATTTTCTTCTGCAGAATAATTCCAGATTCATATAATCTTTTTTCCCTCCTTCACAGTATATTTATGAAAGTATTTTTCTCCTTTAATCCAGATTACAGAAAACTCTTTCAAGATCTACATTGCTATGTAGGGGCTTTGTATGTTCATGACTTCTATCACATAATTTTTCTTTTAAAATGTGTGCTTACATAGAGGCAAGCTGGAAAATTGAGTGTTGCTAGAAGGCTGTCTGACAATCAAGGCAATGTCATATTTTCCAGCAAGAATACCAGATCTATGTCATGTGTGATTTAACCATCAGTTTCTGTGTGAAGAACAGTGTTCACTTTGTTTATTGGAAGATTACTGAAAATCGTACAATTTATCACTAGTCCATCAGAAACAAGCTTTGGCTGATTTAGTGTCTCATTTGGAATTGAAATGTACTTATTTTATCTTAAATGTTGATTGTTCTGTTTCAAGTCCTACATTCTAGCTTTCTGTAGAATACAAATAGCTTTAATATATGTTTCTGTAAAATAATAAACTGTATTAATGAAAGAAGATGCTTTGAGGTATGCTTCTATGAGTTTAAAATATAATGTTTACTTATTATAAAGTTTTTCAAAAGAAAATAACTGGAGTGCAAGGTTATTATAATGAATGATGAGGGTTTGTTATCCTTTTCCACACATAAACTACCATGTGTAGCTTTAGAGCTTTAAATGCCTGTTTCTTATACCATTCACAACTCTTTCCTTTATGTTAAGTGGTGAGTATAGGCTGCTAAGGATTAAAGCCTTTTAAAGTTTCTGCTTCCTTAAAATCTTTTTGTCTTCTTTGCTCTCTGTTTGCACTTTGGTTACATAGTATAACCAAAATAATTAACAACCGTGTCCACCTGGCTGTTTTATCCAAAACAATGTTTTCATTCTTTGTAACAGCAGAAGCTCCATTATTCTGATTGTGAAACAACTGTCTTGTGTAGGTCTCATGAACTTGCAGATTATGGTTAAAACCCTGCTCAGATTTGAGGCAGATATATAAACAAGCATTTTGACTAGAGTGTAATTTCTTCTGTGTGCAGATTACATTTCCTTATGACAAAGGCTGAGAGATCAGATAAAAGCCATATGTGGTTTTCCCATTCCCTGATTCTGGTTCTGATACTGCCAGTCTGTTCTCAGAAAGAGTGTCTGGGTAAGCTTTGGGTTGGCTTATGTTTCCTCACATGTGCTACCAGGAGGTTGAATGACTTACAGAATTAGCAAACTGTTCTTTCAGAAACAGGAGTTAATGACATGACTCAGTCTGGCACTTAATGGCACTTTACAGCTGCAACAAATGAGTTTCAGTTAGTAGCTTTTCACAGATATGAAGAAATTGAAAAGCTCCAGGAAGAAAATCAGCCATTCAAGCTTTAATTGTTTTTGTAGTTAAAAAAGTATTTTACCTGAACATCTTTCATTCCCATCTATGAATTAAGCTATTAGTGTGTTCTTCTAGAAACCATCTCAATGTTAGTGTTCATGCAGATTCAATCTTTTCAGTGTGGGATTAAAAATAAAATGATGTACACTTCAAATTTTGAATGTCTTTGTGCAAATAAATTGTGCACTTGATGTTCTGTGTCTTATCCATCAAGAACTTTCTATTTGTGACTCCAAATTATGTTTCAAATGCCACAGTTTATTTTTCCCCTTAGTGTTTGGTTTAATAAATGTTCTAAAATGCTTTCCAAGACTTGGGTTACTTTTAGCCTTCACGTTTCTGGTATGTGAGAAATGGAGGCTCAGGTGATATGATTAAAGGAGCTTGTCTTATACTAGTTATGTGAGTAGGTGTCGTGCTTAGAATTCCATTGACCAGCTGGATTCCTGTTTTTCCTGATGGGAGTTCTTTTCCCTCTTAGCATATATCACTTCATCTAACCTGTTCTAGAGTCCTGCAGTGTCTCCATCCTGACTGTCTTTTAATTCATCTCCATATGGCGTTCCTCCCCTTTGCTCTGTTTGGTTTGCCATAGTGAAGATGCAGTACGTGCGGCTGGACAAGGAGTGTGGCTGCTCAGCCAGATGTGGACCATACAGCTGGCACATGTGGCCCTCCTCACTCAGCAGCCAAGCTCCACTATGCCATCAGATTTGCCTTCTTTGTGATCCTTTGTCTAAACACCACATTCTGCCTCTCAACGGGGAAAGGCAGAGTTTTAACTTTGCCCATGTGTTGTAGGTCTGATATGTGTCTGTTGACTTAATGAAGAAGCAAGTGATAAGAATAAACAAGATTCCTTTAAATGCCACAGATGATTTCAGGTATAGTTGGCATCTGGTTTTACTGTCCTTGCCAGTATTAAATGTTTTGACAGGGAAGCTGAGGTAACAAGCATCTGCTATCCCACCAAACTCAAAATCCAAACAGCTCTGAAAAATACACTGTGGTTTGTGCCTTTAGGAGCTATTGTTCTAGAGAGCAAATTGGAAAAGAGTATTTTGCAGTGATCAGAGCTATTGGCAGTGTCAGTCTCCGGAACAAAAATGCATGCAGTGTATCCAGAGCTGGGGAGCAGGGGTGCCACCATCAACTCCTAATGCAAAACTTCACATTTGTACTTTCTTCCTCTTCGTTCTGGCCCGAAGATCAGCTAAGCAATGGATGCCATCGCTGTCTTTGGTTATGCAGGTCCCCATCTCCCCTCCCCCTCCTTCTCCACACCTACTTTCCCATGCTTCCGCAGAAACAGGCGTATTGTCCCAGGGGCAGGTTCTGTGTTTGCGTGAGTTAAGAGTGCGAGTCTGATGTCTTGGCTCATTAAAGGAAATGGAAATCCCATCTCACCAAGGTCATAAACACTCACCTTTGTGCGAGGTGCATGGTCACTACTACTGTTTTATCATGAAAACCTTAAGTTCTTGTTAAGTGCATGTAAGGTCTGAAATGTGGAATCCAGAATGCTGTTTTATTGATTTTTTTGAGCTAGTTTTCAGAAAATTACTCCAATTTCTACATTGTTGGATATCTTTTAAAATGTACATGCTTAAAAGATGCTGGAGGAATGGGACTGCAGGGAAAAAAACCCTCTGAATTAGTATTTACTGTGTGCATATTTACACACATACAGGTTATTCCTACCTATTTTAATGCTCTCTTTGCAATGTAATACAGACTTATCTTTCATTCACACATTGTTCAGGTTTCCAATTGCCTACAAATAATGATCAATTCTCTTGATGCTGTCAATTTTGAAAGGAAACATGCATTGAAAATGTTGGAGATAAGAGATGTAAGAGTTTCTACTTCTGTGGACTCTTGGATAATCAAGATCAAAAGGCTCCCTATTTGAAAAGTTTCACCCTTTTCTGTTTTTGAAGGTCTGCAGAACACCAGTCTTGGTTTTAAGTTCAGTTAGGAGATTATTTAGTGTGTAGATAATAACTCTTCCATAACACATCTCCAGAGCTGTTTATACATGAGCAAAGTTACACATTTCTAAAAATGAAAGGAGACTTGAAAATGTAGCAGTGTCTGTTTATAGAATTAAAAATGTTAAATTCTAGCAGTCAAAAAACATGACTAGTATATGTGAGAAGGACATTCTTTGCTTGCAAAAACTATTGCAAAATATTTTATGGAAAAATATTTTACTCTTATGATTGCACAATTTTAGTTCTACTTACTTTGTCAAGGAATCTTGATTTCCTTCAGACACATAAAATACACAGCCTATCTCTGCACAAATGCACAATTCCTAAAACAACCCAGTTACTGTTTAAACAGCTAGTATAAATAATGAAGCACTCCATTACCAAGAATATAAATAAATGTAGACAAGTAAGGGTTCTCTAGAGCTGAAAGTTTAGGTTATGCAAAAACTTCGACAGCTGTAATTTGTAGGTCCTTGTAGACTGAAGGGTGTGAGTGATGTAAACTCTAGAAAGCTGACATTTAATGCATGTCTGTTTTGTCATTTTGCCAAAAGGCAGGACTTGACTGTTACGTTTCTTTTGCTGTGTACAAATTTTGAATAGGACAGCATCTGGCAGAAAAAAATTCCACAAAATGCCTTAAGCTTTGCAGTGGTGTAAACAGAGCCCAATGTTCTCCTGCTTGATGAGTAACAAGTCAACATTTTAGAGAAGTCTGGTCATAAATATATTTCCCCTGGATAAAATAGGAGAGAAAAAAATTTATTTGAAAATTTTATCTTTATATTTATATTTACATTTATATTTATCTTGACATGTTAGTATTTAAAATTAATTTAATTATAAAAACTAGTTGAGTCAGACATATGCATCTAATTAAATCGTAATATAGCAGGTTTGTTGTTTCTTATGCTTTGAAAAATGAGGGATGTAACACCTTTGGATATGAGTCTTTAAGACCCTCTATCTAAGGAGATAAATGGAAGCAGGTCAGTTCTATCCTCTCCTCTTAAGTAATCACATACATACCTGTTACCTAGGGGAAGCACAGGGGAAAATGGCTTAACCACACCTTAGAATTTGGTTGATTTCAGTGAGAACAAAACTTTCTACATCAATATTTTGATGTAGAATATTTTGTAGAAATTCAAATATTTTTTGCAATGGTTAATGCAAGTCCTTTCACTTAAATTGGTGAAGTGAAAACATGAGGAAAACCAAAAACTTTCCTTAGGTGAGAGGAAAAAGGGAGAAAGAGGGGGAGGAAAAGTGGGAAAGACGGATGGAAAGGGAGGGAGTGGTGACTGATCATTAGCTTACCAAGGTGAAATGTATCCTTACCCCTGGGAATTTTGTAAATACACAGAGAATGGTCCATTTTTTATGGCTCTTGTCCAGAATATTTACAGAAACACAGGTGTCTGTAGAATTATAGAATCATTAAACTTGGAAAAGACCTTCAAAATCAAGTCTAACCCATGACCAAACACTGCTTTGTCAAATACACCATGGCACTGAGTGCCATGTCCAGTCATTTCTTGAATGCCTCCAGGAATGTTGACTCAACGACCTTCCTGAGCAACACATTCTGATAGTTAGACAGCCCCCAGAAAGTGAAAAGTTTCTTTCTGATGTCCCGCCTCAAGCTCCCCTGGTGCAGCTTGAGGCTATTATGTTGTCTTGTTCTGTTGTACCTTGCCTTGGAGAAGAGGCTGACCCTCACCTGCCTCCTTTACTGTTGGTTAATCTGAAAATGGCTACACAAGCAATTGTAAACTACCAAGGTGCTATGTTACTGAGAGAGGATACAGAATTAAAGCAGACTGGTGACAGGTGGTCACAAACCTGATCTCTTTGAAGATCAGTGGGAGGGACTTTTGGTCCCCCAGTACTTTCTTGTGTACTGTGGTCTCAAGAGTTGTGGGAAGAAATGTTGCCAGTGAAAACTGAGGCAAAAAATTTGTTGAGTTACTTAGCCTTCTCTTCCTCACTGTTAGAAGTTTGTCAGCCTTCCTTATCAGGGCTGGGGAGGGGCAGGGGAAATATGCTTTCTTTGACCTTCCTTTTCTGGCTCACACGCCTGTAGAAACCCCTCTTTTTATTGTTTGCATCCCATGCCAAGTTCAGCTCCAGTTTTGTCTTAGTCATCCTGACTCCATCTTTATGGAGCTGGACTACATCTCTATACTCTACCCCAGATACCTGCCCATGCTTCCATTGCCTGTGCATTTCCTTCCTGCCCTTTAGTTTGACCAGCAGTTGCTCCCCTCCTCAGCCATGCTGGTCTCTTGCCTTCCTGACTTGATTTCCTACATCTGGGAATTGAGAGGTCTTGTACTCTATGAAAGATATTCTTAAGATCTGCCAGTTCTCTTCTGCTCCCTTATTCCTGAGGGCAGCTCTCCAGGAGTCAAGAACTATCTGAGGGGTTAAGATAGTCCTTGACTATCTCTTTCAAAAGCTTTAAGTTTGCTTTCTTAAAGTTCAGGGTACTATCTTTATTCTTTGATCTTTGCCATATCTCTCAGATCTGCAGCTCCACTAGTGCATGCTCAGTGCAGCCCAGGCTGCCTTCAGTCTTGATGTCTCAGATAGCTTCTCATGCTGGTGACTAGTGGGTCCAGTATCTCACCACGTGTGGTAGGGCTTTCTATTACTTCTGGTTCCAGAAGTTATCCAGGAGACTCCTGGATTTCCTAAAGCTTGCTTTGCTGCTTTCCCAGTGAATATCAGGATGGTTGAAGTCTCTTGCAGGACAAGAGTCTTTGAGCATAATGCTTCCCATAACCTGAGCAAGAAGGCTTAATCCACAAAATTCCCTGGATCAGCCAGCTGGTAGCAGACACTATCCACAAGGTTCCTTTTGTTGCCTTGGACTCTGATGCTTACCTCCAGGCTTCCAGTCTGCTTATGGCTGTTCTTCTGAGATGACTCTTCACACTCAACCTACCTCCTGGCACTGAGACTAAGCCCTCCAGCCCTCCTTCCTCTCCTGCCCCTTCTGAGCAGCCTGTAGCCATTGATAGCTGCACTCAGGAGCCACACTTGGCATTTGTCCCACCAAGTTGCAGTGATGGCAAATAGGTGACAGCTTTTGTGCACCATAGGGACTTCTAACTCGTCCTGTTTGTTGCTCATGCTTCATGCATTGTTGTAGACTCTTCAGCAGAGTAGTAGACCATGTCAGCTTTGTAGAGAAACACCCCTTAATTTTTTGGAGATATTTCACTGATGTCAAAAGCCGCAACATTTTGGTTTTGACAACAGTCACAGAGCCATGTATTAATGAGACAGGACCGTCTGTCTCTTCAGTGTTACTTTTTTCTCCCACTGCTGGAACACAAAGACTTCACCTTACTTTAAGACTGTTTTAAGCATTACTGTACCTAAGCATTCACTTTTGAAAGCCTAGTCACTGGAATGTGGGAAAGCTATGGTATTTTAATCATTCTTGAATTCTGTAATAAGTGGTTTTGCTGAATATACCTCATTAGGCACACTTGCAGTGAACTGACATAACTGGATCTTATGATGACCTGACTAATACAATGATTGCAGCTGATATGCAAGCACCTTGAGGTTGGTGTTGAGTGCTGTATTCATTATTTGGAGAGCAAAGTGCATATGAAACTAGTGTTTGGTTATTGGTTTGCTTGTTGCTGTTGAACTGGAGTTCTATTAATAACATTACAAATTTATTTTTAAAAATAAATTAAAAGGATAGTAATTAGAATACAAAAAATCAGGATGTGCTATAGCCCTTTTTACTAGCTAAAGCAGTAAGGGGCTGTTGCTCATGTCAAATTTCTTCGTGAATTTTAAGTCCACTAAAAATTGCCGTTTTATGACTTGGGCCAGTAAGGTCAATTAAAATCTGCTTAAAAGCCTTGTTACAGTAACATAATACTGTATATATGCTACCTCTTTTGTATATGAAATAATTTCACAAACTCCTGTCAAGCCAAATGCTTGAAAGTTTGTGGTAGCCTTTGTCTCATGATAACTTGTGGGTGGGAAAGTGGATTATGGTAAATTAATTCAGTCCTTGTGTGACTACCAAAAGTTGAGTGGCAGTGCTGTAGTCAGGATATATGTTCTTTGAAGCTGAATTTTACAGTCTGTGAATGTCCTTCTTCATCATTGTAATTTAATCTTACTTTTGCCATTTTGTAGACCTTTTCCAGGAAACCCAGAATAGTATTTCATGCCAATTAAGGACTTCATCTGTTACTGTTCTTTTCTCAAACTTCTATTAGCAGTCGTAAGCATGCAAGAATTGCAGTGCCAGATACTTAGTCCTGCCTTCTTTTCCAATTTCTGCATGAGGTGTGAAATTTAGATTCTTTCACAGGTTTTTCAGGGAGGGCTGATGTTTTGTTGTGTACTTATTTTCATGAAGAAGAGAAAAACAGGAGGAAGAAACATGTATGTAATGCAGTCTAGTTTGTTTCTTCTATATGCACAATAATTTTTTCATTGATTATATTTAGGTTGCCATGTTAAGCTTACGTGTTCAAATTTACCACTGTGTTAGAGAGGCAAATACAAGGATAAAATGGAGTCCATTTACCTTGTGTTATAACTAAGATTTCTTTCAGTTTGACTAGCATTTAGTATTATTTAAGATAGTTATAAATATATAGAGAAATTTCTTTTTTGGTGAATAAATTAATTCACTGTTCATTTTTTTTCAAGTAGGAAAAAATACAAATAATTTATTATTTCATTGAATCAATATACAAAATGTAAAGAAATAGTCTTAGAATATGTTTTAGGTATTGCTTTCATTAATCTACAAGGAATCTTAATAGGCTTTTCTACTGATATTTTTCTTCTGAATAGTGACACTAACAAAATGTCTCTGCTGTGTTGCATAGTCAGGACATACCTATGGACAGCCAAGTAACTGAGCAGAGCAGTTAATAACCAATTATCTCTACAGTGCTTACTTTATCAAATGTGAGAGGTTAGATATTTCACATTAGTATATACAAAGCAGAATTCAGAGATGGAGCAGAGCAAAACCGACAAGCCAAGAAGGACAAGGTCGAGGGTAATATATCCATCGTTTGGCTTACTGGGTCATAGTAGTTTTAAATATTTGAGAATCCATTCCAAGAGTAATACAGAGTTCTTTGTTTTGTTTTACATCTTTGACCAGATCTTATCTACACTCATAGAGCTGGACTGTAAATCACCCACTCTCTTTCAAGTTGGCTGCTAAAAGTCTGAGAGGCACTAGGTAGTGGACACAGTAGAGGATCCACAGCAGCTTTTTTGCATTCTTAATTTCTTAATTTTTTTTGTATTCTTAATTTCATATCTACCAACAGAAAGTGCAGCATATGCAAATAATCACTCCAGACTTTTCAAAGATGCTTTTCTTCAGTACCACAGCAGACAGCTAATGGTTAGGTTGTGGTAAGCATCTCACTTCCTGCTTTGAACAAAATTTCCTAAATGTTTTCCCAATGTATGAGAACATGCATATATACCAGGACAAATAACCTTACATACAACTAGTTAACACAGTAACTGCTACCTAATGCAGGTACTCTACCAATATTTAAAATTTTATCTGTAGTTGTGTCTATAATAGGAAGATATATATTCTCACAAATCACAGAGTGAGGAAGAGAAACTAGATATTTACAAAAGAAAAAAGCATGCCGTAAATAACAAACATTTTTAAAAGGTAGACACTGAAAAATTAATGCTTGATGATACTAGAGAACAAAATGCTTTGTTTTCATTAAACTGATGCACGTGTAATAAAGCTTCCTTGTCTTAGGTAACATGATAGATCACTCTGACCACTTAAATGATGGTGTCTCTGGGTCTGCTAGCAAAGATAGCTAGTGGTTGCTAATTTTTATGGTAGTCTTTTGTCATGTAAAGATTGTTTACCATAAATGAAGCTGAGCCCTCAGGTGACAATTAGATAACTATTTCTATTGCTGTGACCTTTTGCCAGGTTAAACGCAGGCGACTGGGCTTATTTCATATCAGGCAGTCTTACACTTTTCTTAGGTAACCATTATTCACCTTGTATTAATTTTGACTTATATGGGCAGAAACATGGTTGGATGAATGAGAAGAAATGCATTCTGCTTTCAAATCATCTTGCCAGCCAACTGTCTCATACCGTTGTTTCTCTCTTCCATCCTGCTTGACTGGGCATGCCACTGTCACTTCTACAGCTGGGTTCCTTCCGGTCTTGACTGAGCCCCTCAGTTGTCCATGTTGAGCTCAAAATGCTGTCCTCCCCATGTGTGGCAGTTCCGTCTTTGAATCTGCTGCTGTGCCAAATACCGCCGATCACAGCTGGTGCAGGAGTGCAGAACAAGCTGGTAATTATCAGACGGGCTCTGCACCAGCCAGACCTGGGAAATTCACATAGCACAGAGAAAGTGTTTTTTTCCTGCATGTGCTAGGAAGGATGGAAATATCTGATTCTACATTTTTTTTTTAAACCAGAGGACACCCACTTAGTATTTGACAAAATATCCAGCATTGAGAATAAAGAAGAGCATTTGCCATTAAGAAGCTGACTCTTAAGCTTAGCAGCTATGCATACGTTACTTCCATGTACATCACACAAAATGGGACACTTTCACTGAAGCTCTGTTATCAACAAGTTCTCAGATTCCTACAACTAGCTAAAATAATATAATTTCTTAATATTCCTCTCCATTATAATGGCTGTTGTTGTGCAGTCAGATATATTGTGCTTCTAGCAGCCTTTCCTTCTTAATAGAATTTGCATTATGGCTCAGAAGTGTTAGGAATTAAGACCATTGTATTTGGCAGTTGCATGCAGTTGCTGTTGTCTTCTGTCTTCTGAAGTGCTTAGCACTTCAGGGCTGGATCCAACCAATTTTCTGGTGGTAACTTCTGCTGCTTCCACACAGCTTGTTCTACTCCCATCTGTGATCATGTCTGCATGATCAGACATGTGAGTTTTTTGTGACATTTATTCAAAATAAGGGGCTATCACTTCAAGTGAGTGCATTTCTGAAAACATATCTAATGAAATCTCAGCTGTGGTTGTATGTGACTTTCTGACAAGTTTTGTTCAATATGTGAGTATGAATTTGAGGTCATGGCACTAGGCCATGAGTTAACCTTGTAATGTAAAATTGCTTCTCCCTTGCATGTCATGAAAACAGGTGTTTTACTGCCACAGTATTTTTGATGACATAGAAGCAAGACTGACCATGTGATGAACAAAAACCTGTCAGAAAAACAAAAACATGGCAAAGTTTGTAGTTTGCAAATTAAGAATTTATACATGGAAGATTCAGAGCCCTTCAGTGGAAAAAATAAAACTTTGAAAGTGCACTGCACTTTCAAACACAATCCAAGTGTTCCTTTCAGAACATTAAAATTACATTGTGGCATCCTAGAATGTTGTGACTGAAACAAAATACTATTACAATGGTTAAGTCTGATCTTGTGACCAGTTACAGTTATTAAAGGGTAATAAACAATGATAGTGGGAGCTCAGGAAATTCCTTCCTGACATAGGGAAATAGGTGAGTTGGGTGGAAACTACAAGGTGCTTTGTACTTGCTTGCTAATGGGTGCATGTCTGGGCTGTCTGCAGTGCAGGGTTAATGAAGCTCTTCCTTGCTTTGCTTTCAAGCAAGCACAGCAGAAAGGAGTTCTTGGGCATCCTTATGACCATGTTGTCTACTGTCAGTGAGATTCTGACCAAGTTTTCATTTAGTTTTTTCACTATCCACTCACTGAAAACAGTGTGTATCCACATCTGGAATCATTCTGAACACACTGTTTTTCACCTCAGGGCTCTACTCTTGTTATATTATTTTTCTTGAGAAGAACATAGGCAAATAATGTGCCATCTCTTTTTGTCCAGAAGACTGTTGCTTAGCTCTGTTAATTGATTAAAAAGAGGAACCATACCAAAGTCTATGTAAGCATTAGAGCTTTTCCCCCCTGCTGTAGAAGAAATGATAAACAAAAGCGGAAAGAGAAATGGGAGTTTCTTTCAAAGCAGACAACTAATATGACCTCACTGTATACATTCAGTTGTAATCCAAGAAGTCAAACAGATGCAGTAGGAAGAAGATACTTCCAATGTGGACTGGACAAAACCTGTCAAAAAATTTCCAACAGCAATAATCTGGGGTTTAGATATCTACTCTCAAATGAAGAGATATAAATATTATTTAAACTTTACTATTAGTGTTATTTAAATAAATAACCCCATACTGGGAAATGTAGAAAAGCCTACTAAACAAATGAATAACATATCTTAAAACTTCCAATTAGAATAATTGTTTTGCATTTTTCAATGGCTGAAGTATAGATCAGGTGTTAGTTTCTTTTACATCCTTGCACATTTTCTTATCTTTTTTCTCCCTTTTCTAGTCACAGAGGCAAATATTTGCATATGCAAATGCGCATGTGCGCGCTCAGCAATGTTTAGCCACAACAATATTTGATCTTGTAAAAAAAAGTGCTGGGAGTGCTCATTTGTGACCTGCCTGGCCACACCAACTGCACATCAACTTTCTCTCTCCAGCCTCGCTCCATGGCCATCAGAGCTGTACTGTTTATTGGGGGAAAAGAGTTAATATTTTCTGTGTATACAAACCATAGCTTACTATTCATTAAAAAGAGAACTTCCAGCGGAAAATTACGAATTTTAAACTCTTGATCCAGAAAACAAAATACTTTCTGATAAAGAGACATTTGCTCTGTTTAACAATGGGTCTGGTATATTAAACGTTTTTTTTTTCCTGGTCATGATCAAAAGCAATAGTGAGGAGTAAACTTTGCTTGTGATCAGCTCCTTCTCTTTAAGTACAGTATCTGATGTTACTTTTAGCAGTGTAATTTGTAAAATTCCATTCTACTCTGACTTAGGGCAGACAAATCCCAAGTACTTAGATAAAACTTCAGATAGCCAGTACAGCATTCTATCTACTTGGGTCTTCAAAAATAATTGATGCTTTGTGATAGGAAAGACCATGAACATCTATTTGTGATGGTGGTAGAAAAGAGTATGACCATCTATTTAAAGATCTTGAAGGATGAATAATGCCCTATCATTGGCTCACATGCCAGCCTTAGTTTCTTAAAGTATTGATAACCCAAATGGCCTGCTTAGGTGCCCAGGTTTCTCAAGTTAGTATCAGCTCCTAGTGTTTGAGATTTAATTACTCTTTGGTTTTCACTGTATCCTTTTGGTCAGGGAGATGTTTATAATACTTATCATAAACAATACAAAAAAGTCTGATTGATATGAACAGGAGATTTACTCTCACTGTTTTCCAGAGAGGAGAGTGGCTAGCTGTAACCTCCTTACCATCAAAGACTAGTGCTGCAGTTCCTGGTTTTGAAATAAAATTACAGAATGAAAACTAAACAACCCATAGGAAGTTTTTTTTGTGCATATGACAATTCCTCTGCTGTTGTCAACCCAGTCAGAATAATTATTAGAATAGGTAGTAAGTTATACTATGTTCTATTATACTTGGTTGTGATCTGTGCTATTTTTATTTTGCCTCTTAGGCTGAGGGAGATTATTATTGTTGTTTTGTTTCAAATATAGGAAAGCTTTCAAGAGGGTACTTAGAAATAAACCCATTTTCGAGTGTTTTTCTGACTCAAGGTGTTTTCCTGAACTGGAGTGCTAAATATTTCAGCCTAAGGCTGCAAACAAGACTGGCATTTTTGGATTCTACTCTTTTTTTTTTTCTTTCAGAAAAAAAAAGAGCACTGTGAAAATCATTGTTTATCCCAGTTGATGGAGTGTTATACTCATAAATCATGATTATTTTCAACCTTTTGGTTGAGATTATTTTGTTTTCACAGCCAGAAGCAGTAAAAGAATCAATCATGTAATAATGCCATGGATAATTATCATGTTGCTTGGTGTTCTTTGAGCTACTGCAGGTGTGTTCAGAGCCTCTACTGGTTGTGTTTAAACTGTGATTTTACAACTGAGGTGGTGAAGAGCTTTGGAATGTACCCACAATTGCTTAACTTTTTTTTTTTCTCCAAAGCATAATGCACTAGCAACAAATACCATTTGTTATGAAATCTGTAATTACTTTGGGTTTTTTTTCTATGATTCAAAGCTTTTATATGCTCCCTGGTATATTTTCTCTGACTACTGCCATAGCTAGTAGACTTAGTTACATTTCTGCTAAATTAGAAATTACATTGAAATTAATTTGTGGCTTAAAAAATCTGAGGCATTTTTCACTGTTAATACCACAGACTTAATTCTTATTTATTAAACACTCAGAACAGTTTTAATATTTTGTTTCCAAATAGTGCTTTATGTTTTGCTTTTCTTACAAAACTAGGGTTCTGGAAGACCGTGGAGTTTCTTTGTAACAGATTGTCTGAAATTCTGTTGTGAGTTGTGGTGACATAAATCACAACAGTCTTCCAAAAAACTCTCTTCCTCCTTTTCTCTGTCTTAGTTTCTTGCTTCCATGCTGCTGCCTTTGTGCTGACTGAAACGCTCATGCAGCTGTACTGGGAACCACATCACGGAGCTAACCTTTTCCCCTCTCAGCCTCTGGGCAACTGAGGTACAAAAGATTAAGGGATATTTACTGCAGACATGAGATTCAGGTGCCCACATGCTTTTGAAGATCCTGGTAGACATCTGTCTGCATCTTTTTGGCATCTTTCTTTTCTAATCTGGCCTAAGGTGACTTGGCCAGGACTTTGCAGGAAGTGCTAAGAATTGAAAATAGGATTTAGATATTCCTTCGTCATGTAGGCTGTGTTCTGTTAAATGTTCTCCTCTTTGCATTGTAAAATAAGAGGACCTGGACTTTATTGTAACCTTATTAGAGTGTTTTGGCCTTGAATTAATAAAATAATTTGTAATCCAGAGTTTAACATCTTAAAAACTTAGTTGCACACTGAAAATGGTGACTTGAAATGAGTATCTTCTTTCCCATGGGTCCTGTTTGTTTCACTTTAATGTTTTGACAGCTGTTAATGAGGCTTCTTCCTTGACTGAAGTCTGAACAAATCTTTATCTGTGGTTTGTCTCACTAGCCTTTCTGAACTCCCACTTTAAGTGGCAAATAGGAGCTGCAAGAGTAAGAATCAAAGTTATTTAATAGCTAAGCTCTATAATGAAAGTTGTGCAATGTAAGGATAAAGACTGACAATGCAATTGAAAAAGCGGCTGTGTTGTTAATGTAAAATATGCTTTAACAGTATGAGGTGTTGAAATAAATCAAGGTATTCATTGAAGTCTGCATCTGAATCCCTGTTAATAGTATTTTAAATTACTTATCTGATTTCTTTCTGCTCACGCTTGACTTCATCATACTTGCTAAGGCGCCTGGCCGATGACTAAGATAAACTGCATCTTCAGTATACTTTTTTCTGTTTTGAGAGTTTGTTGCAGCTCTGTGTGAAAATCAAGTATCATTCCTTCTCTGTAGTTCTGTGCTGATGACCAGCTGATCTTTATTACTGTGTTTTAGAGTGGTTTGATGGTAGGTTAATAAGGATTATTTAATTAAATGAAGAAGTTCCTGCAGGTACATTGTGAAATTTATAAAGTGGGTTTTCATCATGCACTTAACAAGTGTTCCAAGACATACTACTGGTCTGTCTTGGATCAATCTGTGAAGAAACATTCACAGCAACAGAGATTAATGCAATATGTAGATTCCTTCTTTATGCATTTAAGCGACAAAATACAAAATTTTTAATCTCTCTTAATGTGTGTTTAAGAAATGAGTCTTCACTGTGCAGAATAAAAGTGATTTAACTTCTACGGATTTTTAAAATTTTATTTAAAATTTATACATTTTACATCTAAATAATTATTCTTTCTTTTTTGCTGGAGATCATAAACTTTGTATCTACCTTTTTCCTGTAGTGTAGTTCCCACATTGTGCAATGTTTTTCCTCATACTTACTGAAATGAAAACATTTCAATATAGCTCTTAGGTAAAATAGAAAAAAACCTATAGAGGGGAAAATCCATGCTAATGAAACAAGATGTTTGCTTTAACAAGGAATGCTTATGAATTGTGGGAATATATTCTATATAATTTAACCCTGACTTTTTAAAAAGGTTTCTTGTCTGTGTTATATACCAGCTTTCTGAAGGTTCTGTGACTTTTAGGCTGGTATTGCTTTTTAAATATACTTTTTAAATGTTATTTTGGTATTATAGCAGAGCAGGCTTAGAAGAGCTTACTCCCTTTCTAATGATCTCATGGTGAGAACTTTTTATTACTATGAATTTAGCTGAAAGTAATCTTGAAGAATTTTGGATGGCCAAAGAATACATTTAATTAGTTAACATGCTAACATGTTAACCTATGAACAGGCTAACCTGTGAACAGTATGCTTTGCGAGCTGATAACCAGTTAAGAAGTGACTGTTTTGTAGACTTGTTGCTCAGTAGAGCAATGGCCAGAGAAAGTGAAGGTTATTTCCCCCACCTTCAGCTATTTTTATGTGAAGTTGCAGCAGTTAAGAAACGTGTGCTGTGAAGGTTCTAATCTGCCATCACTATGAAAGGGGTGCACTGATTTTATGCTACAAACTGCATCTTTTGTAGCCTATTCACCACCCTTTACAGGTCTGCCAAGCCCACTCTGCAGTTGGTTGCCAGGGGCTGCAGATGTTGGAAAAGAGAAATTTCAATGAAAGGCCCTGATTCAGCAACCTAAGCAGCCTGCCTCCCCCAGCCAAAGTAATCAGATTGGCAGCTGAATCAAAGGGTACAGTGGGCCCTTTGTTTGGGAGCTCCAGAGGCTAGTAATTGACAGAAGGTCAACAAAGTTTTATGAAGAAAAGAACAGAATATTAGAAGGTATTAGGCTGAAGAGAGAGAGAGTTTGGGAGTTTTATTGGAAGAAAGTTAGAATCCGAGTAAAAGGTTACAGCCGCAGGAAGCAAAGGTTGCATATTGATGTTTAAATCTGAAAATGGTTTCAGCTACAGAAACAGGATTATTGATGAGTGGAAGAAATGTTGGAACAAAAATCTGCAGTTCCACTAATTGTACAGCTGCACAATTTTTAGTGTTGACGGATTTATTAACAAGCTTTGGGGTTTAAAATACAATGGTAGAGGGATGGTTCATTCATAGAATCACAAGATTGGAAAAGATCTTAAGAAATTCTGTTTCACCTGGGAGAAGAAGTGTCTATTACCTGTGCAGTGTCATATGAATTAGACTAGCCAAATCTGCTACACTGGAAAATTTAATCCACTGAGACCTCTGTGTTTGAAGAATACTTTTTCTCAGTCCATAGCTAATCTTCTTCAGACCAAACAAAGTAGTACTCATTATGTTTTTGATTTTCATAGTCACATTTTATAGACTATCTTCGTGGTGTTAGTCATTGCATTTTAGTTTTACTCTCATCCATTTTGAAACGGAGCACAGAAAATTGGAGAAAGTAGTCTAGGGCCTCACTAGCTTTGAGTAAATGGGGAAGATTACTGCTTTTTACGTGTTCTGTGTGAAGTCTGTCTTGTTTGCAGTACCTTGCTATTGTTGACTTACGTGTGATTCTAATCAGTGTCACCTGAGTCAACGTTGGCTTCTATGTTAGTTATTACTCATCTCTCCACTTTATCGTAAATGCTTAAAAATAACTTCTTTGTTCCATTATTTTTCCAGGAATTGAAGTTAAGCTGATAGCTCTGTAATTCTCTGGCACTCCTTTTTTTACCCTTTTTAATAGATAATAGGAAATGTTTGTGCAATTTCTCATCTTTTAAAATCTCATCTGTGCTCTGCAAATAATGAAAGACAGTAATATTGCATGGTATTGCATCAGCCAGCCCTTAGCTGCTCTAAATGAATTAGACCCACTCTGGTTGAAAATACCTGAGTACTGTTTTTCTCTTTCTGTCTGATGCTGAGTCATTGGTTTGTTCCTGGGATCAATTATGGTAACTCTGTCCTTGTGACCGGCTTTTTGATGAAGATTAATGCCTTGTTTTGATGTCTGCTTATGGCCATGAGCATTTTGGAATCTGTTTATTGCACTTACCTCTCAAGTAATGAGTGATCTGCAAAGTCATAACCATTTCAAAAGAAAAAACTTCAGCTCTTTTATGATGAATGGTGTATGCCCTATGAGTTGATACTGTGATCAGCTGGGAAATGTAGTTTTCAAAAGTGTAAAAGAGCCTTCCTGTCTCAGTAACACTGGATATTTGCTTCTGTATTTTTTTGGTCATTGGTGCATAAAATCAAGCAGTGGCTTACTTGTGTTGGATCTTGTCAGTAAGAAAGTCATCCCCATATTTTCAGGAGAAGCAAAATTAAAAAATAAGTGGTAATTATTTATATACAAGTGGGAAAATAATTTTCTATATCACCTGTTTCCTTGCTACAGTTTGCTATGTAAATCAAAGGAACTGAATGCATTTTTTAACATAAAAAATATAGATTGTTATATTTATTTTAAATATGTATTTTCTTTTGGAGTGGGATTTTCCATAAATTGAAACGGCTTGCTTTACTGCCTTGAAAAGTTAAGAGATCATTTTTGTGTAGATGAGCAGTTTAAAATAATTACTGTTTACAGCATCTGCATTTTACTTGATATACTTGACTTTGTGTTCCCTGAAAAGAGGATTAATAGGTATTCCTTAGTATCTGGCAGGTCACACATCTGGCACATACATTCTACCATACTGGCCATTGGCATTCAGACTGAGTTCTGCTTCTGTTGAAGTCTTGTCTGGTCATGCAACGTGCAAGGAGGACAGGGCACTCATGATCTCTTCTACCTCCCACTCCCACTGCAAATGTAAATTAAGGAAGTAGATCTTCGGAAAGAAACTGTGATATGCTTAATGTCTGTGGAGAGAACATGCTGGCGAAAAGTTTGAGAATAACCATACAGAAGCAGATGAGAGATCTGTGCAGTGCTGTGTCTTGGTTCTGATGGCAGCAAAAAAGAAAATGCTGAAGTAAAAGTGTAAGAAGGGATCTAAGTTCACAGTACTACTCTGTGCTGGGTATTTACCAGCCTCCAGCCATTTTTAACTCAGGGATTTCCATGCCCACACAGGATTTCTGTGAGATTGGTCTCATTGAACTTGTCCAGTCTCACCTGTAGGTCATGTGAACTCTGCACTCAGTCTAATTACATTTCTCTGAGAAAACTTTACCTTGTTTTATCTTTGTTTTGAAATTGATTGTTGCTATTTTTTCTAGCACTGCCATTTTTACCAAGAGGGTCCATCCGCTCTGTAGACAGTCATGACTCCATAGGGCTTTAGGGTCACTGAACTCATCCATCTTCTTCTCAGAGCGACAAATCCTAGCAGCAGTACAAAACTGGTAAACCAGTACAAAACCTGTGAGTGAGTAAATATTCCCACTTCTCTGAAACTCTTCCAACTCATCTCTACCCTTTTTGAAGTGAGAGAGCCTCAACAGCACACAATACCAGAGTGAGTTAGTAAGATCAATTCAATTATTGAGCATTTCTTTTCTTACCAGTTTTTAATAACAAATGTATAGTGTTTTGCTGCTGTTCTTCCAGTTTTGTGTTTTGCAAGTCTAACTCTCTTCTTAGCATTGTGTGATGATGCTGTATTTGTTATAGATATAAAAAAAGGTGTGGCTTTCTGGTATCTTTATGACACGTAAAACCAGTTTAATGAACAATTATGTTTTTCCTAGTTCTAGTTTTTTACTGATGAGAACTGACAGTGAAAGTTGGGCACCTTAAATTACTTCACGGATTTTTTTCCCCTTCAGGGAGTGGAACAGCAGATGAATATTCTTCTCGGAAAAGACACCAAAAGTAGGAATAAAAAAGCAAAATGGGATTATGGAAATATTCATTAAACAAAGTGAGAAAAGGGAGTCAAAAATCAGGAGTAGACAGGAACATAGTTGTGTAAGCAACTTCAAACAAGAATAAAACTGCAGAGTTGCTGATGGGACATGATCAGAGTGCGTGTGTACTATAGAGAGGAAAATTGGGAAAAAAAAAGACAAAAATGGATAGCTGTTGAGGTAAACACCATGGATTCACTCCTAGCAGGAAAAACATATTACGTTTTTAATGCAAAATGAGAAATAATATTCAAGAGGAATACACAGCTCTTTTAAGTCCTTGACTTCAGAATTTTAAAATTCTGTTTAGTACAAAAGACTTTATTTTGTTATAGTGATTTGCTGATTGTCTTTATAGTATTAAAAACTTAATTTTTTTCAAATTGGTAATAACTTTTTAGGGTTTTAAGTTGTGGTAGAGAAACATTAGGATTAAACCTTGGAATTTGTCATAAATGTGGTTGGAGGGGAATTTTTCAGATTACAGAAAATATACGTGTTTCTTTCATAAAAGGAAGTTTAAGTGATAGATTTGATTTGTATTTATGATTTGTAAAGTATGCAAAGGATTTTAATTTCGCTTAGTTCTGGAGATTTTGATGATAGCTGGCATCTATGATTTGTAATTGTTCTCTGGTCAAACATATGTGAAGATTAATGTTTTTTCCGGACAGAAGCATATCAATTATCAGAGTGAATCATATAAAACTATTATTGGATTTTTTTTCAAAACAGCAAATGCTTTTATTTCTTTCCATCTTTCTTTTGAAAAACTTAAAAAAAATTAGGAGATATGGGTCTGAAAAGGAGAGATGAGAGAGGAAAACATTTCTTTGCTCATTTATCTGAACTTGTAATGTCTTTTTCTGTTGTGAATCCCATGAGATTACTGAAGAAATGGCAACAACTATTTTAAAGTTGAATTTATGGTATTAAACCAAAAGTGCCACTCAGATCTTAAGCAGCCTGGAGTCTGGATAGCTGAATGTTAAGTAATCAAATGTCCTTAAGAATGGGTTTGCAATAATGCTCCATTCTATGAATCCTAGTGGATTATGATCAGCTGAATAAGATATGAGCAGGACTTGTGGACTAAAAAACTGGTTGGTTTTCCTACTCTTCTTTCTGCTCTGGCTGTGTCATCTTGGATTTGTCTTCCTTGTGGCCAGTAAATGCTCCTGCCCCTTCTAAACCTCTTGTGTGACACAGAGAAAGTCAAGCAAGAGCAAGGGATAGAGGTGGATTTTTCTCGCTCTCCCTTGGTAAGAACAAGATGTAATGTATCTCTGCTGAGATTTGTCAGAAAATGCCTGTCATGCATTCACCACTTCACAGTGAATCAAACAAATCAGCAAAACATCTGTACAGCTAAAAGTCAGGTGCTAAGTCTGTACCATGCCTGCAAGGGTGTGAAGGTGCACCATGTTGGGATTTACAATGGCAAAGGTTGACAATAGCCAACTTGGCCACCCCACTCCATTTCTCCCTCCAGTCTGCAGGTGAATATTATCTATGATTTCCACCGGCCAGTGCTGGGAGTGGCAAAAGATGGAGGATGTCTGCCCAAGCCTTAGCTGTTCCAAATCAAAAGAGTGGGTTACCAAGGATACAACACCATCTTCACCATCACTCTATTGTGGTGTCTGAGAATGAGCACACAAATCAAGTGGAATCTGTACTATTGCCAAAGAACCTCAAGCAATGGGAGATAAAGGGAGAGATGAAGTAGTGACAAGGTGACCATACTGTGACAAAAGAAATGCTTTCAGACCTATTCTGTTGTGGAGAATGTCTCTGATTTCTGTGTTTTACCTGGTAAACTTAAAGGCAAATTAGCCGAATCTGTTCTCAAATATTGGGTGAAAGAATAAACAACAACAAAAAAGTCATCTCAGTTCTTCTTTCATAATATGGTGCAAGATAGGGATGAGGTTACTTGTATTTTACTTGCATTCAGAGTAGTATTGTAGTTTGGAGAAAGGATAATGGGGACAAAAGGAAGAGGGAGAGTCTTTTCTCTAGCTTTGTTTCATCCAAAACAATACCATGTACATTCCCAACAGATCTACAATAAATCCCAGATCTTGCACTGTAGATCTTGATGACCTTAGATTTACATATCATGGTGATGTGCTAATTATGTAAGGAATTTGGATGACTGAATATCAATTAGAAAATATATAAAAAATAGGGGATGTCATTTTAGAAGTTGTTTTAGTTAAAGCACATCTATACCATTATCTGAATTAGAAGTTCAGATCTGTCCCTTACCTAATATTTTTAAAAGGGAGAGCAAACAGGCCAGTTTCTGATTTATAATGGTTGGAGTTTTGCAAGACCTGTAAATTCAAAGGAACTTTAAGGTACTGTCTGAAGTATGCTAGCTTGTACTGATACATTAGACACACAAAAAAAGGATCAGAAGATATTGAAGATATAGAAGATATTGATGTATTGATGTATTTCCTCACACCTTGAAATCCTTGGAAAACAGTTATTGTAGTTTCATTTCTGAAGTTATCCTTTAGGGATGAGACTGAGAATAGGATAAGGAGGTCAGTAGCCGCAATAGGTCTGACCTCTGGAGATAGAATCTGAATTACCATAATGAAAATTTAAAAGCAAGTTCATATAATTTTTTAACTGAGACTTTCAGTAAAGCTCAGGTACTGCTTAATTTGCTAAGCCAGCATTGGTTCCAGGAAATGTTTGCATTCTTGGTAGAAATGGGTGAATTTGAACCTGCTAAGAAGTGGAATGCAGTTTTTAATGTTTTCTATTTTGCCAAACACCAAGAATCCTCAAAGTAGTTATTGCAGCGTTTTCTAATCTGCAATGTATGGATCCTGACCTTGTTGATACACGTTTCCTGTGTGCTGTGATTCCCATGTGCTGCTCTGGAGGCAGAAAATGGACTGAGAGAGTTTGGTGAACTCACTGTTAAAATGCTGTGTAACAGAAAGGTTAGCTCATCACCTCAATTCCACAAAACCTTTTTTTCTTTGTAGGTGAAATGGAAATTCCAGATTCAAATGACCCCTTAGGTCATGTGGATGGACTTGAGAGACCAATTCCAACACCTAAAGGTAAAATGAATTGTAATTTCAACACCCTGCTTAAGTATAAACATTCTTCAGAAAGAACCAGCAAAATCTTTTTACTATATGTTCCCTGTATTTGTCAATTAATATGACTCTGTAAGGAAGGCAACCTTCCTTTTGTGAATTAGCACTTCTGATTCCAAGCAGGGATAGCAAGGGTAAAGGAGTCTATAAAACTTAATTTTGAAGCATGTTGAGTCCCCCTGTATGGAGGGGTTAGATGTTTGATCCAAACACAGAGCGCTATTATTACCTTCCTAGCATATTTTATTTCACATTGTTGCCATGAAGTTCATTTAATTTTGTACAGTGCCATGCCTAGCGTCTCTAAGTAAATGTTAAGTATTGGTGTCTTTAGTTTGAGGTAATTAAATCTAGCCCATTGTAACACAAGAATCCTTACTTTTTAAGTAGCTCTGAGCATTAGTGTCTGTAGTGTCAGAATTTCTAGATATTTAGTAGTTAACATAAATTTTATGACACTTTACCAATTAAAACTATAGATCCAAATGCTGTTCTTGGATCTGAAGATGCACATGTTTACTCAAATTGTGCTTCCAATTACAATTTGGTACAACTTTCTAAAGCAGGATATTTTCAGTATTCTACCTGAAGAACCATATTTTCTCAACTGTGTACTGAATTTATCTTTTTATCGATGCATTGCTGTAGTAATATCAACTCTTATGCTAAGGAAAAGTGTCAGATAATAATGTCAGCTTCATTAATGAACACATGTTGAAGTCTACAGAGCTTTGTGGTGTTGACCAGATGTTCTTGAAATTTGTCTTTCAGAGGAACATCAATTTTGAGGGTACTTTGGAATGTAGTCCCTCTTCTCATAGATATCCAAAGTTATCTAATCCTTATTGTCCTCCTGAATGCTAGTTAGATTTCTTATCCTAATTGTGCATATTAGGAGGGTTTTTACGGAATCTTCCTTTAAATTTTGTCCATAAGTCATTATAAAAAGATGTGTTTCTGTTTGCATATATGTAACCATCTTGATACTGATTAGAGGACCTGGTATACTCCATTTCTCAACTCTTTGCCACTTTCTGAAACTGCTGAAATATTTTAGAAGTTTAGAATTTGCTATCTATTGTGGGAATAAATTTTAGTAGTAGTCATTCCTATCAGTAGCATTGCATTACTACCAGATGTTTTATTCACACTGAAATGCACGCTACTTTTGATTAAAAAGGGCCATGTTTAATTTTTAACTGCATCTGATAGACTTGTTTGCCTTTCAAGTTGGTCCCACTTTTCTCTTTTGTTACATCTGAGATTTTAAGGCTACAGACAGAAAAGAAGTGGTTTGGGGTTTTTTTGTTTTGGTTTTTTTTTTTTTTTTGGTTGGTTGGGGGTTTTTTGTTTTGTTTTGGTTTAGGGGTTTGTTTGTTTTGTTTTTTTGTTTTGTTTTGTTGGGTTTTTTTTTTCATGTGACAGTGCTTGGTTAAATTCTTGCTGAAAAAGGAGTTCCAGTTATTTTCTCCTTTTGCAGAGCCACAGGCACTACCTGTCTGAGGAAGTAATTAATCACATCTCAAACATTTCTACACCATAAGAATTGTATATTTCCTTCAGAAAATAAAATAAGGAAGGAGAAAGAGCCCTATGTCCTTAAATTATTCACTGGTATAGAATCCAGCATGCCTGATTTGGAAATGGCCTCATTTCGCTCCTTTTTAAATTTTTTTTATTTGAGAACAAAATTCTCCATACAAGCAAAACTAATTGGAATGTTAGCCCATCTGTTTCTATGTCATAGTAAGGTATCAGGTTTTGTTACAAAAAATCACTGGCAGTTCTACTTCAAAGTTTGGACATACTGTTGAGACCATAAGAAAAAGTTTTTCAGCCCTTCCATCACATCAATCTTCTTCCTTCCTTCAGAAATCTTCAGTTATTCTGATTTGCTTGTAACCTCCCATTTTTAAAATGGCTTTATTAATACCCAATTAAAAGCCACTTTAGAAGTACCAAGTGTATTAGTCATCCTCTTTTCTAGAATCTTCCAGAAGTCTTGAGAAATGGTTTTGTCTCAAAAGGCAAAACCAGTTTAAGCAATTTTAAAAATGTTGCAAGTCTCTTCCTGCAATGAAGCTAACCTTCTGATAGTTGATGAGAAGGGCAATATTTTGGCTGGGCTTTTGAGGAGAATTTATTTTCCCTTGTTTCCTTTAAATGAGCACCTGAATCACTAAAAAGCACTATCTCTGAGCAACGTTTCACTGAAAACCAGTGCAGAGCAGTGAGTGCTGTAGAAGAACTTAGGTCTGCTTTGGAATAAAAAGAAAACATTTGAGCACAATTTTCCTCTCAAAGACAGTCAGTCTTTGTGAAGATGATAGCTTCCCCAATCTTACTTTCAAGTAAGCCTTGCTTAGTGTCTTTTTTGCACAAATGCTCTGACATACTTTCACTGGGTCCTAAAAACCCACTAATTTCAGAGGAGAGGACAATGTGCACATTGTGTCAGTATTTCAACGCTAATTTTGCTTCATTCCTGGCTTGACAGTTGTTCATTCCCTGTTCCTAAAGACATTTCAAGAGAATGTGAACCAAATCAACTTATTTTACATGTTTCTGGATGGATATTCGTATATTTAGATAAAATAAGGATGAAGGATGAGATGCAAATTGGATTAAATTAGGCTGCAAAGGTATCATTTAATCTGGAAATACTATGTGGCAGAATACAATAGAGTAGTTTCCTTAACTACTCATGTAGTTAAGTTTCCTTAACTACTCATTTTAGGAGACCTGCCAACATCCCTTCCATTTTCTAACCTGGCTCAAATAAACTGTAAATCACTCATCTACATATTGGGATAAAATAAAATAGAGGGTGAAAAACTGGGGAGACTGTTTTTTATTTAGGAAAATGTTCTGTGCAAGAAATCATGAGTCTTAGGCTTCAATCTACCCTCCTTAATAGCATGATGTTTCTCAGTTTGTTTGGAGTTTGGATTTACTTGTGGAAGGAGTCACTTCATACTGGACTGCCACCACCTACCAAGATATTATGGTGTCATTCATGTCCCTAAACTCATATACTTGCAGCAATATTGTTATACACACCTCTAGAAAGACATAATTTGAATTTCAGCAACTTTTACATACATTTTATCTTATGACAGCCTTCAGTTTTTTTATAAGCCTAGGAAATTCTGCATCTCCTGGATATTCTTTATAGATTATCTGTCAATTTTATGCTTACTACTGTGCTCATAACACAGTAAATTTTGGAACAGCAGAGTCTTCCTCAGCATTTCATAAGCTAAAGTATATATCCTAGTGAAAAATGATGTCTTATTGAGGGAAAATGTGACTTTATTTATGATGGAAATATCACTAGTTTAATTACTCAAAATATTGTCCCCAAACCCTTTTGTGTTGGATATATTAGTCTTAAAACGCTAGGGCAGAAATTTGCCATTTGAAAGAGCTGTGGTGAGAAATATCATGCTCTTTAATTTATACCTAAGAAAAGAAGATTACATGAAGAGAAAAATTAAAAACAGCTGGGAAGGCATTAAAAAAAGAAAAAGCTAGATACCTTAGGGAAAAAAATCCCACCTTGCTTCTTACACTAATCACAATATACATATTTTCATAGGGGTTTTGAATACAGGAATTTTTTATTCCATGAATCTGAAAATGGTCTAAATTTATGGAGTTATGCAGAAAAAAAGGTGTTTTCCCTTTCTAAAAACAGCTGATTTTAAACTCTGAGTATCTCAAACCGAGACTCTTTTAAGCTGTGATGTGTTCTGTAATACCAAACGGATGGCTTTTTGAGTTTTTTGACTGTTGCATACAGTTATTTAAATAAATATATACGTCTTATGAAGAAATAAGTCTTCTAAGAAATGATAAAAGCTATATGCAATTATTATTACTTGGTCTGAAGAGGATATTGTATCTTCAGGTATCTAGCAATTTTTTAATCTAATTTTCCTTTATTTTTCTCAAAAACTGGATATTCAGTGTTTGTGTACCTTGTGCAGTGCAGAAAGAAAGGTGCATCAACCTGGATAGGAGCCAAAGTGGATGATTATCTCAGAGTGTTATTATCTCAGCAATACAGAAAGATGTGAATCTCAGTGTAGTATCATAGGTACTCAAACTTAGTCCATGTGTTAATTATCAAATTTCTTAGACTCCCCTTGCTTTACTTTCTTCTTTTGAAAAGTAAGGGTGATAGTATCATCCCATCTCATGAGTATTCAGTAAATGATTTAGAAGTTCAAAGAGAAAAAGAGTTTAAAAAATTTTACTAAATACTATGGTTGCCATATTGAAGCTCATTTTAAAATTATGAATGCAAATTTATTTTAAAAATCACATAGAAAGAGTAAAAGCAATAAAAAATGAACAGGAATTTAAACATGAATTGAAAACAATTAAGCCAGAATTTACATGATCTAAAGTAACTAAGGAGGTTTAAAATATTTTTATAGGATGAAATTAAAAATCACAACTAAGATCTAAAAATAACAAAAGAAGAGCAATCATCTTATATTGTGTTTATGCCAAGAATAACACATATGGTTTGAGCCAATAACTTGGACATGTAAGTGCCAGGATAATGTAAATAAAACTAAGAAATATAATATGCATGTGAGGTCTTAGTGGTAGTTGCACTCTTTGGGTTTTTAGTTTAGTATCTATTCTTGTGCATATTTTGACAATGATTTGACACATACTGGAAAAGTTTATTTTTATATTCTTGCCAAAACATGAATAATAGACCTGACATCTTAATGTTGATTTGCTGTGGGATTCTGTTTGATATATTTATAACAAAATTATTCCATTTAAAAATATGAAGTACTGGCAACCTAATAAAGAGTGAAAGAGTTTTGCTGGAATTCATGTCAATCATTTCCCTAAGCTATGTTATTCATAGAGTACATAGAATATGATAGCAAAACATAATATATAGATTAAGTTTCATTGTCTTCTCATAGCTTCTTGAACAGTTATAATCTGTTTAAGCAAAATAAATACTAGTATTGGTTGTAGACACTGTAATGAAAGAGAAATCTAATTTACAGCATTGTTGCCTACAGCAAATACAGAAATATCTACCAGATAGATTTTCCTTTTGATGTAGTTGAACCATGCCAAAGATCACTGAAGGCAAAGGAAGCATTTTCCTTCTTTTCAATGACCCTTGGAAACAAGCCAAAGTATTAAAACCAGTATATAAAAATATTAATTTCACAAGACAGGAAATTTCTGGGCTTTATACTTGTATTTTTAAAAAAAATTCTTTTTGTTATCCATCTCCCAAATAAAATATAATTCTTTATAATATGACATTTACAGTAGGACATTTACAAGTTTGGCAACAATATGTAACAGGCACAAAATATTTTATAGAGTATTTATTCTCTGCTTCAAAATTATGTTAGTATTAAAATGGATTCTGTTCCAGTTTTAAAATATTCTGCTTGACTGATGCTAAACACAAAATACAAGGCACAAATTAAATACAAGTTCTAGCATTTTCACATTTCATTTTCCTTCCTACATGTCCAAATTAAGATTTACTATGACAGAAGGAGAATTACATTGGGAAAAAATTGCTTTGCACCTTGTTGAGGTCCTAATTTATCCTGGGAAAATTTGTTTTTTTCCCCAAAACATTCCATCAAACTGGCATCTACACTGCGTTTGTGGTGTAACGTACATTACCAAAAAAGTAACTGCTGATTATCACCACAGAAATAAAATAAGGAAAACATTCTTTCGAACATGGTTGGTTAAATTTTCCACTTTGAAAGAATTGCAATTATGGGTTATCTAAAGTGGACACCAGAATAACAGGGCAGCTCAACAAACGGCTGCCCACTCTGTCATACAAACACATCAGAATCGGTGAGTACACAAACATCGCCTCTCAAAGAGGAAATGAAAGCAGCAAATAGAGAGAATGCAGTTCATGGTGGGCAGAGAAGAGGCCCTAAGCTGCCCTACTGCTCTTAGGCTGCTCTGGAGAACTTTGGAAAGCACAAATGCTTCGAAGTTCATTAGGTTAAAATGTTTATTACTTGGTTTGTAATAAAAAGGTAATATAAAACACTGCAGAAAATACTGCAGTAAAATTGGCATGAGTAATGATGAGCTAAAGCTGAATTCTGACCTGCAGGAAATAGATGCAGTGACGCTGACTTCAGGCGAAGTCTATCTAATTGCACTGGGTCTGAATTAGCCCATAAATCTTTGGCATTGCTTTTCATGATAGTAGCTTTGTTCTAGTTATTATTAGGAACAGATTCACAGATTCATATGAAATATTTTGAATGGCTTAATAGATACAGATCTAATTACCTCCTACAGTAGCTCTGTTTTAATTTGTAAAACAGGAAGTTCTAACATGGATTTAATCCTTAGTTAATAAGTCTTAATGAGTAAATTTACTATCTGTTTTCATCTAAATGTATCTGAATGTAGTATCCATGACTATCTCAAAAAGAAGACTCCACCCAGCTGATTTTAAATCAGAAAAAGTGAAATAGTAAGGGTTTGAGCAAGGTGTAAGCTGACCAATGACAGATCTTCTCTGCTTCATTAATTTCTTGGGTATCAGAAGCATCTCTGAGCCAGACAGATGTACCTCTGTGCTGACTCCATGTTGGAAGAGGCCCAGCTTATCCTCAAAAAAGTTCTTAGAGAAGACTATTTTGCCTCCCTTGTAGGAGCAGATTCAGCCTGTCCCCATGACTGCTGAATCTACAGAACACTGCAGAGCTACAGAACATTCCAGCCTGGGAGGTACCTCAAAAGGTCATCCAATCCAACATTTCTGGGGAAAGCAAGCTTAGACAAAACGATCTTTGTAGTACTTTGTCCAATCCCACCTTGAAAATCTCCGATGATGAGAACTCTTCCACAACTCCAGGAGTTCATTTTCCAGTGAATGACTGTTCTCGTTGCAAAAAAATGTGTTTATTCTATTGAAATGGAACGTTTCCTGGCTACTTTCGCATATGTAGCAGCTTGTGATGAGTGTCTGATCTTTTTGTAGGTGCCTTCTAGGTACTGAAAAGCTCTGATTATGCCCCCCTGGCTTCTCCAGGGAGAAGAGACTAAACTACTTCAAGTCTTTGGTCACAGGACAGGTTTTCTAGCCCTTTGATGATATTGGTAGCCCTCTTGAATCCTCTCCTGTCTCTCTGTGTTATTTTTGAATTTTGGGGATCAGAACTGGACTTAATACCCTGGGGGTGGCCTGATAAGCACTGAATGGATAGGGATTTTGGTATCTCTGTCTCTGCTAGGTATCTCTGCACCTATGGATGCAGTCCAGTATCTCAAGGGTGCTCATGAGAGTAAAGTACACACAGATTATGAACAAGTGGTGAAATAAGTCTCTAAATAACAAGCTATGAGTGAAGTAGCTGTAGAAAATCCCTTTCTAACTTGTGGTAGGACTGATCATGCTTTCTTTCGTGATGCTAGAAATGCTTATGTATGTAAAATGTTGGCTTAAATAGAAGTTTTAATCAATGGCTTCAGTTGACTATATCAAGAAGTAAATTTACTGGTTTTGTTTTCCCTGCCAGAATGTCATCATAGTACTTATATTTTTTGAGCTATTAAATGTAACTGGAAACCATAACAAATTACATTGTTGTGGCATGACATTGCTGAAGCATTAATATACTTCTTCTTTATATAAGTTTATAACTTTTAATAACTTTATATAAGTTATTAGAAAATAGATATTGTTTGTGTTCTGTCAGAATGTTTTGAAGATTTTAAAGATTTGAAATTAAAAATAGGCACAACTAATATAAAATTNTAAAAAAAGATAAATTAATTTTCCTGTAAGTTTTTTGATATTATGTGGAGATTTTATGTATTTGTGTTTATTTAATTTTCTATTTAGTGACAAACTAAATTTGCTCTTGCCTACATTGTATTTTCATATTATTAATTATAACAGAATTTCTTTTGAAAGGCCAGTGGTAGAGAGCAATGTAATAACAGGAAAACCCAGTTTTCCATCAATATCTGGCTTTGTACATTTATTATATTCTGATGTTTCTACTGCTCCCTTCTCCAATGCTGTACTTAGCTATTATGGAGGAGCTAATTTTCATGGTCCTGTCAAATATAAATCAAAGCAGAGCATCAATTTTCTTAAGGTATTTCAGCAATTAGACTGTCAGTATAGACCATTCTTTTACTGGTGTTGGATTAGTGTACAGTAATATGCTATTTCTTAATTAAATAACTGCAAAATAATCTGACTGATAGGAAATGTTCACATGTGGGCATCCATCAAAGTTATTTGATATTTGGATCCCGCTGCCATAAAAATATAATGTAAATAGAATTCCTAATGTTTTACGTGTGGAAGGTCTAAATTCACTGGAACAAACATATGAGCATGACAGCTAGATACTTTTCTTACCTACTTTGTAAGGTAATATAACAACTTCATTGTTTCAGTGGAAATACATGTTGTATAATGTGTATCAGTTGCAGGACTGCTAACACCAAATTAAATTTATAAAAAATAACTTACAAAAGGTTTGCTTGTCAGGTTTTGATAGTGTTCTTCCATCAATTCTTTCTTTTTTTGTCCTCCCTAAAGATTACCAATATAGCCTTCTTGACAAGCCCTTTGCTTTCAAGAAACCACTAATTAGGGTTTGTAGTTTTCACTTACAAAATAACTACAAAATGTTATTACACAATATCCATATGGACATTTCCTTGACCATATATTTTGACTTAATGTAAAAACTGGCAGTCTATTATCAGCTTATGAGTCCCCTCTGTATCACAGATTACTTACGCAATTGAGACATTATTTCTTTAAATTGAATGTGAGACATATCATCTTTAAAACTTATTATAAGCCTGTCCAAGTCTAATTTTAAGATTTTGATGAGTAACTAACAAGTCAAATTAATAACTAAAAGTAACTTTTCCAGTTGTAGTTCTTTTTGAGACAAATCTGTGATCGTGTAAGAAGATTATGTGGTTAAATCACAATGATATCCCAAAATGGTTACAACTGGGATTATTCTTTTATGGAGCAAGGGTGTGTTTTGCTTTTAGAACAGAACAGAACAGCACTAAATGTATGTTAAGGATGTTAGTATTTTAACATGTCAGATGTAGAAAAAGTAACTACTGCTTCAAAATAGGTGTCTAAATAGGTAGTTAGGAGTGTAATAGTATTAATTCATGATTGAGCTTCAAATCTGCATACCTACCTGCACACAAACATGGAGTCAACAATGAAACACAAATTGGATTGTGATGCTATGGTGTTCTTAGGACAGTGAACTGCATTTTTTGGAGCTTGAAAGAAAACTGAAAGAGTTTCTGAGGTTCTCTCTTGGAAAAGTACCTTTGAGCAGGCTTTTACCTCAACCCAAGTAAAGTTTGATCTTTTATGACCTTTTATCCTCTTAGGTTATTTCCTGACCTTCTTGGAACCAGTAAACAATATCACTGTAGTCCAGGGGCAAACAGCAATCCTCCACTGCAAGGTAGCAGGAAATCCATCTCCAAATGTCAGATGGCTAAAAAATGATGCTCCTGTGGTTCAGGAGCCAAGACGGATCATCATCAGAAAAACAGATTATGGTTCACGTCTGAGAATCCAAGATCTGGATACCACAGACACAGGATACTACCAGTGTGTGGCTTCAAATGGGATGAAGACAATAACTGCAACAGGAGTTTTGTTTGTCAGGCTTGGTGAGTTCCTGGCTTTTATGACTACTCAGACTGCTTTATAGACTAGGTATTAGTTTTAACCATAGTGTAATGACAAATGAATTTAATGTTTTAAGAAAAATTCTCAACACAAAAGAAAATAAAGTCAGTGCCTGAGGCCTCTCTCCCAGAGAACTTCTCAGTTGAACTTGATACCTCTTTAGTGGTAATAAAAGAAAGTAAATACAGATGTAGAGGTCTGTAAATATACAGTGAAGAAAGAAGAATTAAAGAAGTGCCAGTAAAAAGTATAAAAAGGTAACATTTCATTGCCTGGAGTTTTCACTCTACTGCTGAACTCAGTCTGTGAAAAAAACAAAATTTATGAGAAGAATGAGAAGCGGTTTTCTGTGTGATGTTCTTAGTTCTGGGCCCATCCTTGTGAATATCAGTTTTGTGCTGCTGTGTGGCATTAAATTTCTTTCACATGTGAAAGTACACCACACTTTTCAAGAAGTGCTTATATTGCATTTTGGAGACTTAATAATCCAATCTGGGAGCCAACCTTTTATTTAGCTTGCCTTTGGAGCAATGGGAAAAAATTTGTAGATGCATTTTTCTAATTTTTTTTTTCTAATTTCAGAAAATATAATGTAAATAATTAATGTAAATAATGTATTTACATGTAAATGTAAATAATTAAGTCCACAGTTTAGCTTGTAGTGATTGAATATTGAAGTGCTGAATATTGAACCTTGTTCCTGCTGTCACAAAAGTTGATCATCCCCTTGTCACATCCTAAATTCTGATAGTAAGGCTCAGTTGGGGCTTATTTAAAAAGGTAAGTGATGTGTTAAAATAACACCTTGTTTAACTGCCTGTGTTTTTATGATGGAAAATATTTTATGAAAAAAACTAAGTCCATCCAAGTTGCTGCTGGAGCAGACAGTAGATTAATGTGATTTTTATTTTTGGCTTTGAAAATAACAATATATAATTATGTTTAGGAATGCAGAGGGTTTTGTTTGGATCTTGAGATAAACCTTCCTTAAAGAGACAATTTCCTTTAGATTGCTATTGACTTTTTTTATTATGTTGTCCTTGAGCTAAATTTGTTTGTTTTATGTTTGCAGGTCCAACAAACAGCCCAAATCACAATCTTCAGTAAGTACTCTGGAAAATTTCTTTATGTATACTGACTACTTTTGTTCTGTCAGAATTTAGTTCATGAACTCAGTAAATGCTGCCTGCAACCACAATGTTCTTGCTAAAAGTATCTAATTCGATCAAAATCTTACAGAATGGATGCAACCTTTTTAGATAGAGGTAACATTGTGTTAAAACGGATTTTGATTTGACTGACTATTCTTGAGCAACTTCTGCTTGCTTATTTTATGTTTTGAACAAGCAAATTACCACAGAGTCATGTTGGAACAGTAATTGTTTACAGGGCAAGTATGGGCTAAGAAAAATGGTTAAAAATGAATGGGTAAAATGCATAGGTTGCTGTGGTTGCAAATTTACCCATGTTATGTTACTGTAACTTGAAGAGCCAGGGAAAACAAGACTAGAATCCTATCATTGCGTACCCAGGCAAAACCTCTGTTTGCTAGTGCCATTTTGACTTGAATGGTGATATTTCTGCAAGACACCTGGGCTCTCTTGCTGATTTGTTATAAAGATGAAAAGAGAATCATAAAATGGTCTGGATTGAAAGAGACCTTAAAATCACATAGTTCCAACCCTTCTCTCATAGAGAGGGACACCTTCCACTTTATCAGGTTGTTCCAAGTCCCATCTGCCTGGCCTTGAACAATTCCAGGAGTGAAGTATCCACAGCATCTCAGGGCAACCTATTCCAGCTCTTCACCACCCTCTGAGTAAAGAATTTATTTTTAGAATCCAATCTAAACCTGCCCTTTTCCAGTTTAAAGCCATTGCCCCAGCCCTGAACTATCTACCAGTATAAAAATCCCCCTCCTTACTTTTTATGAGAACCTTTTAAGCTGTAGTGAGATTTCCCCAAACCTTCTCTTTCTCCAGGCTTAACAACCCCAGCTCTCTAAGCCTGTCTTCACAAAGAGGTGCTCCAGCCTTCTGGAGCCATCTTCATGGCCTCCTCTGGACCCACTCTAAGAGGTCCACATCTTTCTTGTGCTGAGGACCCTGGAGCCGGACCTAGGACTCCAGATGGGGGTCTCATGAGGGCCATATAGGTGGTAGAACCCCCTCCCTGACCCTGCTGGACACACTGCTTTGGATGCAGCCCAGGATACAATTGTCCTTCTGGGCTGAGAGCTCACACTCTTAGGTCACATCTAGCTTTTCATCCACAAGAAACCCCCAAATCCTTCTTCAAAGGGCTGTTTCAGTGACTTGATCTCCCAGTCTGTGTTCATGTCTGGGATTTTCCCAACCCTGGCGCAGCACTTGGTACTTGAACTTGTAGAACTTCATGTGGTTCTCATGGACCCGTTTCTCAGGATTGTCCCTCTGTTGTCCCAATGGCACCTCTCAGCTTCGTGTCATGTTCAGACTTGCTGAGGGTGGTCTTGATCCCACTGTCTGTCTCATTGATGAAGATATTGAAGATATTGAACTGGTCCCATGAGAAAGCCCTGAGGGGCACTACTCATCACTGGTCTCCATCTGGACACAGGCCTTAGACCACAACCTTCTGGCTTCATCCATCCACCCTACCCACTAAATAGTCCAAATCCATGTCTCTCAATTTGCAGATAACAGTGTCACATGAGATGGTATCAAGAAGTCTAGATAGATGATATCTATTGTTTTCTCTTATTGGCTGTTGCAGTCACTCTGTTACAAAATGCCACTTAACTGGTCAGGTACAATTTGCCCTTAGTAAAGTTGTACTGGCTGCTTTGGGTCAGTCTGCTGTTTTTATATGTCATAGGATAACTTCTAGGAGGATTGCTTCATGATTCTTCCAGGCACAGAGGTGAGGCTCACTGATCTGTGGTTCCTCACATCTTCCTTTCCCCTCTTTTTAAAAATGGGAGTGATATTTCCTTTTTTCAGTCACCAGGGAGTTTGTCTGACTGCCATGACTTTTCAAATACAATGAGATTGTCTTAACAACATCAGCCAGTTCCCTCAGGACTTTGGAATGTATCTCATCAGGTCCCATAGACTTGGAGCTATTCAGCTTCATCCAGTGATCCAAAACCTGCTCTTCACTTACAGTAGGAGGGACTTCACTGCCCCATACCCACACAAAGGATCGAGGACTTGAATGGAAAGGGTGACTCCTGGTGAAGACTGACACAAAGAAGTAATTGAATAACTCATTTTTCTCCCTATCAGTCACCACCAGTTTGTCATTCTTGCTTATCATGGGGTACATTTACCTTGGCTTTCCATTCCTGGCCTATGTCAGGCCAGTAAACTTGAGCACCAAGCTTTACATTGATTCATTTTTGTTACAGAGCAAGTAATTAATTTTATTTCTTTTGGCTTCCCTAGCATTTTCCAAGTGCTCCTTCTGTACTGACAATGAATTTTTTGATATTTCACAAATACCAACATAAATAGAACATTTCAGCTGATATAGTGAAAAAAAAGAATTACTGTGTATGTGGCTTCCTCAGGTAGAAGTAAATTAGAGTTCCTTCATCCTAGTTTTTCATAGGTTTTTAATGCTTTGCTTTGCAACCTGTGCTGGTTTGGAACACTAAGCTGAAATAAAGAAATAACTAGGGAAAAATTATTTTAAAATCCTGTCATTTGGCTAATGACACTTCACAATGGGTCTTGTACTATTGGTATTGGAAGCAGTAGTGTACCATCATTGTTCTGGGCCTGCCATTAAAAGGTGAAGTGAAGAGTACACTGCTGGTAGATTATTTTCTTTTTAATATCTACTAGATTGAAGAGAAACCTGAAACTTCAGAAAAACAAGGTCAGGTCAAAGGTCTAATGAGAAGTCATGAGGGTCTTATCATATGAGGCCCAGGAACTTTCAGGGATTAGTAATCTTTGCCTCATTGCATGCTTATTTCTGTTTCAATTTTTTTTAAAAATCAGTTCTTCAAATAAAATGCCATGTTTTGGTGGTATAATTATGTTATTTTCAGAAACTGATCATGATTTTTTAAAGACCAAATACGTTGTATAATCATGCGGGTGATTTTGTAAGCCAGAAAAGAGGAGGGGTGGAAAAAGGCAAGGGAAGGAGCTCCCATGGAACAAAGGACTCTTTCCATTCGCCATCTGCACAGTGCAGCCTCGCACTGAGCCATGTCAGAGATACTGCTGCTGGTATTAGTGCTTCAAAAAAGACATGCTTCAGTGGAAAACTGAAACAAAACCATTGTAACTTGGCTTAAAATTATACCTGGTGAATATTATAAGGGATAAGAAACATTACCTATGTAGGTATCATCCAGCAAGGTATTTTTATGCAGTACATGCTGTGGATTCCTAGAATTAATTGGCAATTAAAGATTGACAGAGATAAAATGTGTGTTATGCAGTTGGACTTGCCAGTGCAAAATAGCATCCTGACCTTCAGTCAATGAAGTGGAAATGTTTTCATAAAAATCTAAACATAAAAACTTTAAAGCAAATACATAGTCTTAAATCACTGCAGATTATTGGAGATGTCTTTATTTTCTGTCAAGATCTATATGTGTAAAAATTTCTAGGGATTTTTCTGTAGAAATGCAGAATTACAACCTATCCTATTTATTGCAAATATTAAAATGATAAAAAAATAGTAGTAGATAATACAGATTAATTTACAAAGGAAATAAAATCAAAGCATGATAAAAAAAAAATCCTGATTAGTCTTTGCTGTCTAGAGGACTATGCTACTAAAGGGCTGTTTTGCTAAAGTACAGCCCTTTAGCAATCCTTTCTCTCATTGCATTATGCTTTTACTTTTTTCATCATTAGTATTTTTAGTTTTGCCTCTCAAAAGAGAGATATCCTGTCTGTTCAGAATGATACAAGGGTGTAAATATAAAATAAATGTTGAAAAAATACCAGAAAATGGTTTTTTTTTAACCATCATTTAAAACAAAGTAATGGGCATTAATATCTTGGAGTCTGAGAGCAGAAGGGCAGAAACTGTTGTCTTTCCTTCTAGAAGTGTTGCACTTAGAAGATAACATCTTTCTAATAAGCCTGCATGTTCTCTTGTCTAATATATTTCTCTTTTGAATTAAATGTTAGATTAACTTTTGCCCATTGGGCAAATGCCTGTTTTGAAGCAGTTTAAATGTAGTAGTGCCACCTTGAAGGGAGCTTGGGATGGAAGATATCTAATATTCAGATATTCAGTTTGTTGGCTCTTAAGGGCTTCTGGAAAATCTGATGATGCCTTTGTGAAGTGAGGAAGGCACACAGAATGCAGGCAGAAAGAAATGCCCCTAAGCTCAGTCCTTGCCATGTGTATGGGAAACATCTCTGTTGCCACAGCTGCACTTTTCCCTAAATGATATTTCTGAAATCTGCTCAGGATGCCAGGAGCTGAATATTTCCTTTCAGAGCCCTGTGCAGAGGAACAGGGCTTTCCAAGGAACTTTGAGAAGTCCCTGTTTTATTGAACTCTGACTAAAATCAGTTATGGGTTTGCCACCTTTGATGCCTGTATACTGGATGCTTAGGAGAAATAGGTGAGAAGAAACACTGCCACCAAATAGAAAGAATCATCACTTTGTGGAGGAATTTTTGAGGTATTTATTCAGAATAAATTTGCCCGTTCTTATGTCTGATTTTCAAGTATTTGAGATAACAGTATATGTTTCAAGATTCGGTCCATTGAAGAAAAGGGATGAAGCAACTGTAGTTAGTAAAAATCAGTTCTTTCAAACAGTGGAAAACAGAACGTCTAAAATCCAGTAACGTGGCTGTGTTAAAACTTCAGTGAGGAGGCTGGGCTCCTGAGCAATTTGTTCTCCATGGTCTACATATCCCAAAGCACACTTTTTCAGTGATCCCAAAGGGAAGTTTCTGCATAATGTGAGGGTCACTCCTATATCTTTATGATGGAAAGAAACTAATTTTCATCATGTGGTGGATCTTCATGTAATTGCAAGATAGAAAATAGATTACAAGGTCTTGCGAAAGAAGGTAGAAAGCGGTGGATCATCAGAACACTCACCCTCAGGCCACTTCCCTCTCCTTTACTGGGGTCTTCCAGGTAAAAGACAGTAGCTGAGGGGGAAAATAGATTTTGTAATATGAATCTCTCTGGCAAACCAAAGGTATCTAACACCACACTACAAAGAAAGAGTGCTTTCCTTACTGTCAAATAGCAGCACTGCTTGAATCTTCTTCCTTTCTTTAGGTGTTATAGCAAATTTCTTTGGTCTCAACATAGTTCAGCTACAGATAATGTTGTTAATCTTGTAAATTATACAAGATTATTTTAAAATTCACATAAACAGATTTTTTAAAACAATACAAGGTTGTTCCTACTCAGAAGTTAGAGTGTTTATTCAGGCCCATAAGAACCAGGTGTTTGATGGTGTGCTTCCTCCAGAATGACATGCATGTCTTTTCTTTCATCAAAATATTCATGTGGCTGAGACAACCATATTTGAACTGTGTATGTTTTTTTAAGATGCTTGTGGTAATATGTTGAAGTTACAGAATAAGCTCATACTGGTGTTTTCATTTCCTGTTTTAATCAAGGAAAAAAAAAGAATTTTGTGATTAAAACGCTGGACTGTAATTTCAGAGGTCTGGATTTAATTTCTGACTGTACTCCTGTCTCTGTGTGTGATTGCAGCAAGTAGTTTAACCTTTGTCTCTCCATGTTTTGTACATCAAATGGAGATGGTGGATCTTGGGAATTTTTTGCCTTCCTCTGCTATGGGATCAGATTATTTAAAAATGTTTTGGGTACATTCTTCTCCCCATAAAGCATGGAATGTTATCCTGCTTTATGAGTGAGGAACTGAGGCACAGATTATCTTGGGCTGGTCTACATTAAACAGCATGTGTTTGTCTTGGCAGATTTCCTGACTCCCTGACAATCCAATTTCGGGATCTGGCTGAAACATGCTGCAATTCCCTCCTAGGCCCTCTGTGTCAGTTTCCTTTTTTTCTCTCAAGTCTGAGGGGGAGGCTGTATTTCACCCTCCTGTGGGTTTGGGGCTCCTTTCAGGGGATTTTGATCCACAATCTCTGATCTGATTTTGACTTCATCATTTTAAATGTCCTTTGACAGTCCTTCAGGCCAAGACAGGAAATTTGGAGGAAGGACAGAAGTAAAACCAAGGTTGCACTAAATTTTTTCTCTCTTATCTATTTTAGTGTGCAATTTTTCAATTTTTCCTCTAGTTATGTAGGATACAGCCTAGAAAGGCTCAGAAGTTTATGACATCACAAATTAACATATAACTAAAATTTATACTCTGTTCTACCCAGAGATGTAGGGTGTACTCAGAGGAAGCTGACAGTCTATCTTGTAATAAAACCTGATTTTTTTTTATCTTAATGTTACTCATGTGTTTCAAAAAATACTTTTTTCTCCCTCATTTTTAACACCAGAACATGTATAATTCAAGGCAGAGTTAAAGAGCAGTGGAAATACTGTTTCGGGTTGCTTTGCACACACCAGATGAGACCTTCTTCCCACATGACATTGTTTCTTTACCTTTAATCCTCCACTTAAATACTTTCACAAGGAAATAAATTATGAACAATCTCATGCATTTTATATTATTTAATGATAGACTAATTCAATGAAAGGCAATGTGCTTACAAGGTTGATGAATTTTAAAAGCCTTATTTGTATTTAAACTAATATACATACCATCTTGGAGTAGACAAAAGGGTCTGTATTCCTGCAACTTGTTATCTGGGGAAACTATTACAAGTGGTAGGTTTTTTTCCTTTCTGTTAGAGGAAGGGAAGAACTGAAGAAAGAAGTTTACAGAAAATATGCAGGGAGAAAAAGGGATAATATAATACTTTGTTACAATCTGTTATGCTCACTAACCCATGTCATTCAGAACCCCTCAAAAAACAAAAGAAGCCAAGCACAGGTGATTAAAAAGAAATCTTCATTGAAGTTTTACCTACTTTTTGATACTGCATAAATCAAAGGCCCTTGTGTAAATTAAAGTGTAATGCAGATGCACTGTTCTACAGAGAGAGACTGGTGGCAAAGACAAAAAAGCAACCTTCAGGACTTGACCTGTAGTTGGGCATGGTTTTTAAATGCCTTAGGAAGTAGTAGTATTTAGTTAAATTTCTTGCAGTTAAGCTAATTCAGGGTTAAATGTAGGAAGCACTTGCCCACTTGTTTTTAGCAATACTGTCAAGATACTTTTAAATGGGTTGGATCAAGCATTGTACTGAATGTAATTCATTATATGTAGGGCTACAAGCATGTACTACACCAAACACCCCGAACATTTTGCTTTCTTAAGAGTTGTTTTTTCAAAATTAGCTTGCATATAAATATTTAAAGGAGTTGATGTTTTCTGTGGATGAGAGTTCACTCACAGCCTGTGTATTGGGAGAACCCGATTCCTACTCTGCAGAGCAGTGGCAAGGTTTTTGATAGCCAAAAAAGCCTAGGCTGTCATATCAGGCAAGCTGTAAGGTGCAACTCATAAGCTGTGCAATACATGGCAAAGAGCTAGTTTACAGCTCTTTGTAGTATGTGGCCCCAACACGTCCTCTTCCAGCAAATTCCAGATCAGCAGCTGGTGCTTAGGTTTTAGCAGCTCGGAGAAACAGTTTGTGTTAAACGACCAATGAATTTGCAAGCAAAGTACGACACTTGTTATTCCCTTTAAGGATATATGTAAATTGATATTCAAAATAGTAATGGCCCTTGGGCTTTTGGCAAGTAGCTACTGCAGCTGTTGGACATCCCTGATATAACCAGCAATCTTTAGTGTGTTTAGATTTTACTTCTTCCCTCTATCCCTCCCCTATTCTCATTTGTTCAGTAGCTTAAATGGCTTTCAAAGTATTTATTGTATGTGTTACAAAAGGACAGTTATATGTCCATGAGACTTCCTGTAGGCATTTGATGCCACATTGAGTTTAATTAGAGTTCCTTAGGATGCTGAATACCCTCTTAGTGTATATAAGGAAAGTGTGAATGTTGTAGTTAGGCACAAAGATAGAGGAACACTATTCTAATGAAAAGTGGGTAATTTAACAAAATGAGATAATGCTGGAACACCACACCATAAATCATCCTTTCAATTTTTATGGCTTTATGGTTAGATTTTCCCTAATTTTGTATAATTACATTCTCTATTTCAGTTTGAAAGAGCCAAAAAACCTAGATGCAGCTAATCTAGTGTACTTGAGAAAAAGTCAAACAGATGGTACAAACCAATAATATTTAAACAATTCTATTCAAAACTAAATAGCATTAACAGTGATGGAAGAAATTGTTTTTTGAGAAGAATAAAGAAAATTCAGTAAGGAAATCTGCTTTTTTGAATTGGTACCGCTTTGTTAAGTCTAAAATCTGAAGTATTTGAGGTAACACTACTTTAAAAGTAGGGCTGCAAGAAGCATGTGTTATACTCCTCAAAAAGCTTAATCTCAAGCATCTGATTTCTCATTTTGTTCCCTCTGATAATGACATAGTAGAGGCAAAGGATTACTTTAGATGGGATGCAAACAATGTTATATCACAGAATCTTTGTTTTTATAAATATTTATTCCTACACATACACATACTTCCACCCACCCCAAGTTTTCCCACCAGTTCAATTGACATACCAGAAAGCATTTTTTTCCTGCCTCACCGTGCTTTCCTTCAAGTTGGGAAATGTCTCCTAAGTTTAGCAGCTGACCTGCACATAGAAATTCTTATACTTTTATATCACTCAGTTTTCCAAAATTATGTGGACAAACCTCCTTCTTTTCTGCCTGCCTAATCACAATAAAGTAGTTCTATACTGCAAAATAACTAGTAGAGGTTAGAATAGAAATAGAATAGAACAGAATAGAAAACAGAATAAAGTACAATACAATAACATATAAAGCAATGCAGTGCAATGCCGCATAATAAAAAACAGTAGCTCCGGTTGGCAGGGACCTACAATGGTCATTTATTCCAGCTTCCTGATCACTTCCACGGGTTAAAGTGGAGTGACAAAAGTTAAAGCCCATCATTAAGACCATTGTTCAAATGCCTTCTTTGAAGGTACTGACAGACACAGAGCATTGACCACCTCTTTAGGGAGCCTGTTTAAGTTTGACCACCCTCTTGGTAAGGAAATGTTTCCTAATGTTCATTTGGAACCTCTCCCGATGCAGCTTTGAGCCATTCTCAGGTGTACTGTAGCTGAACCACAGGGACAAGAAACCATCACTTCCATCTCCTCCTTCCCTTCTCAGGAAGCCATAGAGAGCAGTGAGGTCACCCGTCAGCCCCCTTCTCTCCAAAAGCAGCCAAATCCAAAATCCTCAGCCACTCCTCATGGTATATTGCTTCCCAGCCCTTCCACCAGCTCTGTTGTCCTCCTCTGGACCATCCAAGGACCTTCCCACCCTTGTCAAACTGTGGGGCCCAGCACTGCACACAGGACTCAGGGTGAGGCCGCACCATGGCTGAATGCAGCAGGATGATCCCAATCACAGCTGCTGATGCTGTGTCTGATGCACCCCGGGATGGGGTTTGCCCTCCTGGCTGCCCGGGCACACACTGCTGACTCAGCCTGAGCTGCTGCCAACCAGCACCACCAGATCCCTTTGGCAGGGCTGCTTCCCAGCCACAGAATCATTTAAGTAGGAAGAGACCCTTAAGTTCATTGACTCCAACTGTAAAATGCTGCATTACATAAGAAAGTATTCTCAGCTCAAATATCTGCTAAATTATGCAGGAATTTGAATCTTAGAGCTAAGGCATGCTTGTAGGTGTGCCATGTTACAGAGCTGAAGCTGTAGTAACTTTTCAGGTTGGAGCTGCTGTGGTGATATTCATGTGTAGACAGCTGCAAAGTAGCATTTTCATACTGCACTTGGTAATTAATGTAGAAAAGACAACCTCAGTGTGTAATGATGTTTAGCTGCATGTTTTTTTACCAGGTTGAGAAATGGAGAGAAAAACAAAAATGTAACACAATATCAGTAGTTTCAGAATTCAGACGCTCCATCAAGAACATGCTGTTTGTTCCGTTAGCTCATTATAACTTTATGTACTCTGTGGTTCAGACTGACAGATAGATCAGTATATGCAGGATCTCAGTTTTTAAGCATTAAGAACTAAATGCTGAAATACTAAATTTGGGGAAGCACTTGTTCTCCTAATTGAATTTGCCGCATGCTTTGATTCGTGAACAATTTATTAATGTTAAACCCGATTACATTAATTTACAGAGCTGTGGTGTTGGTACAATTGCTACTCATAGAGTATCAAGCTAATGATGCTTGTATAGTGTCATGTGTGTGCCATCTGAAAATAAATTCATCCTGACTTTGGAACATGAGCTATTTTGCCTGTGAAGCAATGCAGCCAGCATCCACTATTATATTGTGGAAAGATTTAAATAAAAAAATGTGACAGTCTGGAATTAATTGACTATACACAGGAAAAAAAAAAGAAGAATAAGAAAGAAGTCTTTGAAAATACTGTCTGATAAATATTCAGTAAGTAATTTCAAGCCCATAGGAAGAAATACGAGGAGAAGTTACCTAGGGGATTATGTCAAGGTTGGATGAACACCCCAGCCTCCCAACAGTTTGGGGTGATCCAGGGTGCTCTTACCCCAACTCCAGAAAAGGGAAGCTGCAGAGCCAAAGTTTGTTCATTTCCACCCTCCTCAGTGGCTGAAGTAGAAGAGTGTCTATTTATTTTTAATTTTTGAGAACTCTAGAGGTCTTGATTGAAACTGGCATAGAATTTCCTGTGGAGAAAAAGCTAATTTTCCTTATTTGGAAAAAACCAACAAACCTATTATGTGAAATTATGACGACACATCAAAATTATTTGATGAATTCTGGATTCCTTTGCCATGTTAGCCAGACCTCAGCCGCTGAAGCCAGATGACAAGCGGATAACACTAATAATAGACTGCTGTCTCCAGTACAGACCGGCCCAGAAAAGGAGGCACATCCTTACTCATCCATTTTGAAACACAAAAATTATTAGGTTTTGCTCCAGATTTGAGGGAGACGTGTGCTCCCCTGGTGGTAGCCACAGTATGCATCCCTGCCCTGCCTCTTCATCCCACTTCCACAGTTCCTGTCCTCCTGGGCCCTCTGCAAACTCCTCATACCAGTTGAACTTAGGATATAACCATGGGTGCCAAGCAGTTTTCTTTTGTCACGCATGGGTGCAAAGCCTGCTGCAGACACAGTATGTGGAGAATATCAGGTGCACTCTTGTTGACTCGGCTGATGAGGGCGTTAAGGTGGAAATTACGTAAAGGCTGGAGAAATTCAGGCAGTGTTTCATGGGAACAGACAAAGCTCTGCTCCAAGTCTCATGCATCTGATCAATAGCAAGACAATGTGATAGCATCAGAACCAAGTGGCTGGTCCCTGCTCCTTCTAACAGTAGTGGTTGTGTTTGGGGTTTTAATTTATTTTTTTCTAAAGAGAAATGAAATATTAAAAAATTCTCTGTCCTTGTTTTTTGAAACATATAACAATTTTCTTAAAAGTAACAAAGGCAAAAAAAAAAGAAAGAAGGAAAAAAGTATCTTTCAACTGTGGAAATTTCATCTCAAATAAGCCCTATCAAAGACAAGCTATGATAATTGCCTGCAGTACTGGGAAGCGTTCACAGACTAACTTCCTGCAACATTGCCTAGAATTATTTCATATTGCATCCACAAAAAGTATCAGAGAAACTAACAAATATTTCATATTGTCACTTAGATATCTTAAAGGTGTAATTTAGTCAAGTTTTTCAAGTAGATGGAATATGCTAATTTTTCCTTAAGACTGGAAAACTGACACTTCAGTATACTTGATTTTTCTGTAGTTTTAATAAAAGTGTTCTGCAAAAGACTTTGAAGATGCACACTTCTATATATAATTATGTAGCAAATTTATAGCTGATGCTATGATAATTGCTAGCTGTTTCGCAAAGCTCTCTGCTATCAGATGTATAATCTCTATCTCTATAATTTCTCTCTCAGTGGTAACTGAGATAGAAAAGCCACCTTAGTTCTGTTTTTAAAAAAACAGAAGAAAGAAGGAAAAAAAATTATGCCAGCACAGTTATTTTCACCTTTTTATTTGCTCATAGCCTTCCAGAAATGATCACATTTTTATTGGCATGGTCAGTTAAAACATTTTTAATTCTGAAAAATATTAATAATAACTTTTTTTTCTTTTTACAAAAATATTTTAACTTTTAAACCTCTAATACAAAGCCAGGAAGCATTTTGTAGAAGGCTTATATTTCCCATGCTTATATTCCCCATCATTCAAGGAAAAAAAAAAAAAAAGAAAAGAACAACCAAAATAAAAAGCTTAAGACACTTCCATAGGATTTCATTTTTTTGTTTTAAATTATTCCTTTGTCCTTCTTTTAACCTCCCCTTCCCCTTGGATTTATATAACTTCCAATTTTCATCTATGCTTTCACAGTCTTTTTTCTCTCAAGAGTTTCTACTTCCTACCTGTCTTCCTGGTTTATATATAAAGTTCTGCCAGTGGATTTAAATCTACAGAAGTACAGTAAAAAATTCCTATTTGTGCATAAAGTCTTCTTCTGTAGGTTAATCACAATGCATTAATGTCTACTTGAAAATTTAAATGATTTTGGAAATTAAAAAGGTTACCATATTGAGCTTATCCCTGGTGGCATTTAAAGAGTGGGGTGAGGATCACACTGCAACACAAGGGCACAGACAAGGTCAGAGTACCCTGGTGGGAGGTGGGTTGTCCTTCTCTCACCTGTTCACAGGGTGAGAATGGACTCCAATTCCCAGACCAGTCCCCTTGGTGAGGCCAGATATCCCTTCCCCCCCCCTCCCTCAGCACCCCTGACATCCAAGTTCTTTTCTCCTTCTCCTGTATGGCTTTCCCATCTTTCCTGGTAGCTGACATGGTCTCTTAGTTCTGTCCCCCCAGTCACATCCCTCCTTTGCTGCAGCCCCAGCCACCCAGGTGGAGCCTCCTGCATTGACCCCAAGGCATGAGCATCCCCATTGCTGGAACCCTCTTGGAGCTGCCCAGGATGGCCCCTGACAGTTTTACCTGCTGCCTGATATAGCAGTAGTTATAATTTTGGCTGGTGGACTATTCTAAACCCTTTTTGGAGCTGACCTATGCGTACTTGCTCACTCAGGGTGGGATGGCAGGATGAGGATGGATAACAGCTAAGAATTTTGCTTTCCTCTGTCAGCAGAGGGAAGAGGGAGCTGCTTGTTAGAGGCTCTTCAGAGAGGGTCTGTTGACCCTGCTCGCTTTCGTGGATATGTCAGAGAAAGGCAATTTATTAGATAGTCATAACACACTGAGGGGGATAACATGCCTTGAAAAAAGGAGTGGAGAAGAAGGCTCATAATGGGTTCTTTGGTGAGTGAGAAGCTGGAATGCTGCATGGCCAGGTTCATGTTCCCGTATGTTGAAATAAGTTTTCTGAAGGTTTTTCTTTTCAAATTTTCACTAACTGTGGTTGTAACAGAAATGTTTCTGTTAAATGCGTCTGACATTCAGCAAAACAGATCTGCAGCCTTCCCTGATTGCCAGCTGACTCATGTGATTTCAAGGTTTCATCCCAATGTGCTAACACCTATGAAAGCAGAGGGGGAATTTACAAAAATGTCCTTTGAGTAAACTGAAAGAGAGAGTTTGTAGGCAGAAGTTAGAATGTTGTTGGCAGAATATTAGATCATCTGTTTGAAGTTACATGTGCTAATCAAGTGGATTGTGGTTGGTTATATAGCTAGGGACAATCATCTGTTTCTTACAGAAATTCAGAACATTGATGTCCCTGTTTAGTTTTGCTTCCTTGACTGTTTTACCCAGCTTAATGTAGTAAAGGCAACCCTGCCATCTGTCTATACTTCTGTATGTGCTGAACTTGGAATTTTTTTGAAAACTTTCCTAAAGATGCAAAGCAATAATAAATACTGAATATGATACCAAGAAATCATAGCAGCATACAGTGTTATCTAATGAGCAACCTGCCACACATGTTTCTTTCTCTTGTACATGTTTGCCTGCAAGGGCTGTTCTTTATGTTATAGAAACAACGGTGGGTGAGTGGGTGAAAGAAAAGAAGGCAAATTTCCCTTTGGTTTTATCCACTTAAATAACTGATTGTAGTGTCTTTTATCATGGACACAGCTCAGCTAAGAGTGCTGACACCCACATAAGGCAATACCTACTGAGGAGACCAGTTTAGGTCAGTAAAGGCCTATGATTAAGCCCTATTGATATTCTCTCCCTTTCTGGTTTTTAAATGATTTTTAAATATTTAGTAGTAAAAGAATCCTCCTTCCACAGTAATATTAGAATATATGTTTAAAACTTTATTTTGACTATGTTTAAGAGACAGACTTTGCAGCTTGAGTTTTGCATTTAAAAATACTGATTTCATAATCCTTTTTGGCAAAATTTTCAATAGCCTACATATATAGGGTGTTTTAAAGTTTACGAGTTGCTCTTTCACAAACAAAATTAGTCTCTTTAGTTTGTCACAAATGTAAGGTCCATTTGTAGGTGTTTTTTTACTAATGACATTTCAATTAGTTGCTTTGTCTATTAGCTGGCTTTAAATGCTCTCTCAGGTCATATTATTCATATGAACAAATCCATAATCTAATAGAACCAGTAGAATAAAGATCAACAGCTATTTTTCACTGATCTTAGGCATTGTATATGGAGTTTCAGTTCACCCTGTATTTTTTTAGCAACTAGTAGATAAATATTCAAATCAAATGCAACACAATTGTTCTGTTCAGTAACTGGAACTTTCAGTAAATTCTTTAAGGAATTCTGTGATGTACTACTTTTCAGATAAAAAGCAGGAAATATTTGTCCATGTTGTGTGCTAAATGTAAGGGAATCTTGCTTTTTGGGTCTGTTGTTACACTCAATAAGCATCTGGTAGCAGAAGTCATGGGCCATATCCATTGTGAGTGTATATTGTCATAGGTCCATTAACTTCAACTGAGCTATGACTATTTACACAAATTTCCTTGCCTGTTAGTTTTTTATTTTTTAACACTAGACTCCTCTTCTTTTCTGATATTTCTTATGTTCCTTTAGTGCAAAGGAAAAGTTCTGCTGTATTCTAAGTATTTAGTATTCTAAGTCTCTCTTTGAGGAGTTAAGTACATCAGTATGGATTTCCTGAAATCCCAGGAGCGCTGATCTTTAGACACAGGTGAAGATGTGCAAACAATGATTTTAAGTGCCAGAAAGGTGTGTTATTTGCAGAAACCTTTGGTCAGAGGATGAAACTCTTTGTTCAGAGAATGGATACAGGTAGGGTAGGAAGCCTGTGCCCTTCTCCCATGGTGTGGGTGCTGGGTAGCCTCCATTCAGGTAACAGCCCAATGCAGCAATCAAGTTGTCCCTGCCACCCATTACTTTCTTAGCTTCAACAGGAAAGACACAAATATGCATGTGTGGGGTTTTTGGTGTTTTGTGAGTTTGTGAGTTTTGAGTTCTTTTGAGGTTTTCCTGTACACCTGGATTTTCAAAACTACACTACAACCAAAAGCCTATTTGTGTGTATTACTGAATTTCTGCCCTGTGTTATGGGTGATGTTGGAATCACCTGGCATTAGCCCAGCCCTTCAATGGATAGTAATAGCTCAAGCCATACTTTCTAAAAAAACTATACTTTTTTTTTCTCCATCAAGTATTTATACCCCAGTTCTGTTAGCTTGAATGTCAGTAGTAAAACTTCCATTTATAATCTGTTCCCAATGGAGGCCTATGAGAATGAGCAATTTTAATAAAAGACAGCATTTCTTGACAAATTTTCTTCATGGTGAAACAATAAATTGAGTGTTATATTTGATATTGTCTCTGAAGGCAAATATACAAACCTGGCCAGAAGGTACCAAGTATTTTCCTATGGTAACATAAATATATATTCACTATGTTTTTGACTGGAGGCAAATCTTATAGATGTGGTATGGCATATGATAAAGGTAGTGTGTTTCTGTTCTCTCATCTGTGGTCTGTTGAGGGAGGGGATATTTGGGGATGTAAAATAATTTTAACCACTGAAAAGTGATCCTCTTATGAATAGATTTTGCTCCCTAGCATTAAGATATGATATGATATGATACATGTCAAGAGTAAGGGTTACAAATTAAGAGGACTGTTGTGCAACATTTATAAGATGTCCTGATTTTGAGATTCGGTATAAACAAACCATGAATATATACATGTGTGTGTGTACCTACACACACACACACACACACACACATATAAAAAACCCAGAAATACCTTACTTTTTTACTACAGCCCTCTATAATGCTCTTCCCAGTCAGAGAAATTTGCCTGTCTTTGATTAAATGTAGACCCTTTATTCCTTTGTTCTTTTTAGTATTGCAGGTCATTTAATTTCTGCAGTTTATACTTATGAAGTAGCCACACACTGGGCTAAGTGAACTCATAATCTGAAATATGATGGCTGTCTTTTTCCGTCTGATATTAATGTCCATCATTATCATTCTCTTTACATAGCTTCTGCTAGTTATCAGGTTGTAACTATCAAAAATCCTGAGACATCCTACAACCGTTCACCAAACGTTGTATTTCTCTAAGAATAGCGAATAGGTTTACATAAATAATTTGTCCTTTTCTTTATCTATCACAGTCTGTGGTTTTCTGTGCATTTGTCCTTGCTTTGCCATTTTGCTTGTAATGGAACATTAGGGGGAGGTCTAACATTCTCAGTATTTAACAGTTCTTGATTAAAAGTTGCTTAATCCCTGGACAACATGGAAGAGAGTCAAAGCTTCAGGTTTATTTGTTGTGGGAAAATTTATGGGAAATTTTAATTGCATTTAGTTTGCTTGTGGGAAACTTCTGTTACAAAGTTTCTACTACCTCTTAAAAGCTAACCTGTGGAATATCCTGCTGTAGTCTATGAACTGGCTTTATTGTTTATTTTGGTAAAGTAGGTTGACAATATGTCTGTCCTTAAAACTGGTTAGTAGGGTGTTATTTAATGAGATTTTTTTTTCAATTTATTCAATTGAAAAATTTATTTTTTCTGAGTTTTCTGGAGAATTTTTCAGTTTCTTTCTATGGCTGATGCATGGTGTTTTTTCTCTTCTATTTTCAGGAAAATAGTTTGAACTTAAAAGTTTCTGTCATCTTTCTAGGTAAAACTTGTGGTATGCAGTCAGAATAAAGGTGTCTCGCTATCAAATGAATATCTGGTACCCCTCAGTTCTGCTTTCACAATTCCCTCTGAGAATCCTTGTTAAAAACTGTTAGAGCTTCATGTGTTTTCTCTGTTTCTGAGGAAAACCACAAGGCCTGCATTTACTGTGCTTTCAGGGACACTAAATACATGCTAAAAATGCTCATCAGATTCAAGTGCTTCAGAAGGTGATTTTAGTATTAAACAGAGTTTCTGTAGTTGCCTTGTCTTTACTGTGACTTTTTTGTTTCATATGTCTTCCAGTCTGTTCAGCGGTGACAGTCACAAACAATAGGTGGTGTCACATAGATAGCATGTAATGTATTGTGCTGAGACACATTCTTTTTGCATTTCAAATTTTCCATGAAGAAAAGCATCTTTTTGCCAATGTGTTTTCTTCTGTAGTTTTTTGTTTGGTGTCCTTTCCGTGTCATATGTGAAATTAAAGTTATGCCTTATGAGAGGGTGGGGGTAGTGATGTTCACTATGTCATTTTCCAGGACCTCTAGATACCTCTTTATGTATTTCTAGAGCAGAGACCTATCTTATGGAAGAGTTGCATGACCTCCATCTAGAGAGTTTTCTATCACCATGCTAGATTTTGTTCCTTTCCAGAGGCATCTAGTTCTTCCAGTTCTTCTTTTATATACCCAGATGGTCTTGGAAGTTTTGATTTGTAACAGTGGGAGGAGCAGCACGATATGATTGAGTCTGCATCTTTCTTCTACACTGCTCCCTTGGTTAATTCTCCATTTCATATGGACTTATGTCCATAAACCTGAAGGCAGGCTGTATTTTATGAGGTGTTGCAGGGCATGTGTGATAAGGAACTTGTTATGCTTATCCACTCTTGGTTCGTCAGGATGTTTCCAGACCTGGTACAAATTCCATGTTGTACATAAAAATAGTATCAATATTTTGGTTTTATTTGTGTGTGACTGAGGTAGTAGGTTCTTATGCTTTAGCTTTTGATTAGAAAGCCTGGTTCTTAACTGAACTATTCTGGCAGAAGGTTGCCTTGTGGGCCTGGTAAACCAATTACACTGATCCTGAGCTATGGAAATTGGGGTTTTAGGAATAGAAGGCCTGTTTAGTAATATTCTTTACAATTTTATTTTTAAATTCAAACTCTGGTCAAACATATGAGTAGTTGGGAGGAGATTTCACTCAGTAAGAGAATACCTTGCCTCCATTCTAACAGAGTGCTGAGAAAATTCAGTTTCCAGGCGCACTGTCTTTGATTCAGCCTTACAGCAAAGGTGCAAAAAAGAACTAACACTTAGCATGTGCCTGGCTCTATTTTGTAAAAAAAAATTAATACCATAAAAATGAAAGAAAAATCACTAGAGAGAGAAGTTAACACTGTCTTGAAACATGCACAAACTAAAGAACAAAGGTAAAAAAGTACCTGTGGTGGATAGCTTGTACGATTTCTGCAAGTGGAACAAATTGAACTCTTCTGGGTTCCTTTTGTGGAGTCAGATTTGTGCTTTCGCCTGGGTTCTTGATCAGAGCAGACACTATTGCTCAAGCAGCAGGAAATTGAAGATTCAATATTTCTGCCTATTTTCAGCAGCTTTTAATTATTGCCCTGATCAGCAACTGAATTACTGGCACATGATTTGGAGCATGATTCAAAGCCACACATGGTTCCAAGGGCTCCTGTTTGAATTGAGCATTATGCCACTCCTATGATGTTTTGTCAGACTGTCCCCAGGTTGCTTTCTGTTGCAGATTCTTTTGCCATGTCCCAAGGGTACATATAGCTGAAGAACAGAGTAATCTATAAGGGGACTCTTACTGCTGCCACTTCTGCAGCTGAAATAATTTTTTTCCTAAGGAGAGTAACGTAATTTCATTCTCTCAATACTAGTACTAGTCAAACAGCATTGACTGAGTTTCCTGACCTGACAAAGATGCGTGTAGGATAACAGTCATGCTTCTGTCAGAGTAACTGACATCAGGTTACTGTTTACTTTTGCTTGTGTCCACAGTAATGGTCATATCTAGTTTAGTATAATCAGCAGTTGACTAAAACATGGGTCAGGGGAGCGTATGTGTGTATTTATAGTATCTAAGCTGTGTTTAAAAGTTCTTGACAGAAATAAATAAACGGAGCTAAGTAAGACATTACACTGCTTTTGTCACCAAACTCATGCTGTTTGGAGTTCACTTTTTTTTCCCCTTTTTGATACTGGCAAGGGAACCCTGAACTGAGACCTGAAGTGTGAGATACAGTTTCAGTAAGATACATTGCAGACATTGTTTTGCAGGATGGGGTTATGAATTTACTCCTTAGAAAGAGGTCAAATAGAGGTTTCATATTCATTCAGTTCCTTTTGGGAATTGCTGACTTCCTTCTGAGGTGGCCAAGGATCATAAAACAGGCACAGACAAAATACTTTGATATTTTTGTCCCTTCAGGCATGATGCAATTGTTGCAATTGTTTTGTTGTAAGAATGAAAGAAGGTCACTTCAGGGAGTAGTTGATCCTATGACTCCTCCTTTACTTCATCCACCCTAATCAAAAACTTACATATCTATGATGAAGGAGAACTTGTTTCAGGGTTTGTAGACAAAACGTTGCTTTATGAATATATAACAATAATACTGTGATAGGAAATAAAGGCCTTATCTGGATAACAACTGCATGATACACTTTATATTCATGACTTATCAAGAGTCCTGTTAAGTCATTGTCTTTTTGGGGGGCAAAGAAGAGATACAGCTCAAGCGGTGATTGGTGGTTCCACCTTTTGGCTACCTGTACAGACAGTCCTGCCCGACTTTCCACTGTCAAAGAATAAGAAATATCGGTGAAATTTCCCTGAGGAAGTGAGCTTTATCAGGGAGACACAGCAGAGGAAAAATGAGAAGATTTCTAAGATAGAGTAAGATATCAGTGTAAGGGGCTGCAGTAGGTACAAGTAATGTTGGCTAGCTGTTATCAGGCAGAAGGCTTTCATGCTGATTTCTCCCAGCTAAAGTTATGAAATTTTACAAATAGTCACTCACAGTTTCACCCTGCTCATGTGGTACCTGAAGGAAGGGTGAAGGTATTTGTAAGAGAATTGGGAACACAGGTGACCAAAACAGGTGTTAGTATCTGAAGGTAATAAAGTACAAAGTGCAGAGGAACACTGCAGTAATACTTCAAATATTGCTGGTATTGGAGAGGTATCTCAACTTTTGAACCATTATGTTACAAAAGCTAATTAAGTTTTTAGATGTCCTACTCTAGAGACACATTTTTTGGGTCATGGTTTTACCTGTTTTTGGTCCATCATGGCATGATATGAATCTACCAGGTTAGTGAATCCTAGTAGAGAGACAGTACCATGCCAGAAGAAACATATGGCATACTGGATATTTACTCTGAGAGTGTTCTCACTCTGACGTCCCTTTTCAGTGCTCTGACAGTTATGATATGCAGATCAGCTCTTTATTGTTTACAGGGGTTTTGGGGATGAAGTGTTGAACCACTGAGCCTTTAGGCTAGGGCTTTTGTGCCAAAATATTTATGTTGATGTGAGGGAGTGAAAGGCCCAAAGCTTCATTGAATTGAAAACGATATTGAAATGTATGTTGAAAAAGAAATTTGGCACTGGCTTTCACTAGAGAGAAGAGGAAAAGAGGTTATAGCTGTGATTACTCTTATTCCATGTTTTAATTCAAGCTTGACAAGGTCTCTTTTGCTATCACTTGATGAAGAGCTGTGAGGAAATGAAGAGCTGGAGGGAGAAGTGGGAGAAGTGGGAGAAGAGAACAAACTGCCTAATTTTATGGGCTACAGCTGGATGCCAAAAATGCATGGGGACATGTAACTAGATCTACGGTGCTGTCTCAGTCTAAAGGCTTTTTAATAGATTCATCTGTCAAATTCCATTATTATTAGTTTATTATTTTAAAATTAATATTGGGTTTTGTTTTCTTCTTTCTTTAATGAGCCATATACAAGGTCCCTCATTAATACTTCTAAGGTAAGAGAGAATTGGAGGAAAAAGCTGCGCTTTGGCAATGGGACCATTTCAGATTTACAGTATTTTGAGTTTTTCCACTTTTATAAATTATGTTTTGTAAAAATCGATTGGCAGCAGAGAGACATCTGCATATAAGATCCTAACATGTCTTTTGCAGAGAAGATTACCACGAAGATGGGTTCTGTCAGCCGTATAGGGGAATTGCGTGTGCACGAATCATTGGAAACAGAACCATTTATGTGGACTCCCTCCAGATGCAAGGAGAAATTGAAAACCGAATTACTGGTAAGCTTACACATCTCTTTAGCAGAGAGAAAAGAAACATTCATAAAAGCATCCAATTCAGGTAAACACAGTGCTATCATCCTTCTAGTTTTGTCAGCCAATTATGAACACCTCTTTATATTAATGTTTAGAGGGGGTGAGCCTGTTTCCCACATGAGCAGTTAGTAGAATTTGGAGCAGGGAGATGAGTGTCTGTGGTAATGTGTAAAGCTTCTTCCATGTCCTTAAGTAAAATGTCAGCGTACTGAATTTGTAACATCTTCTAACTTATACTGGAGCTTTCTGCATGATGGATTCAAAAAGAAGATTCTGAGTTTTTAAAATGGATTTGTGATACAGTGAAGAAGTATTGATCTTTTGTTTTCTTTGAAAAATGTAAGGTGGGCTTCTTTCCTTTTTGCATAATTGTGGCAGTCTGGAATTCACATTGATTTATGTAAAACAAGAGCTGACCTTCCTGTGCTCTGCCTATGCTTAATCTTTCTCTGATCATAGTTTTTGTACAGAATCACAAACATGCACCCAAAACCTTAATGACTTTTAATGGGCTGTACATCAACATGGGTTTTCTTCACTGGATCTCAGTTAGCTGATATTAGCAGCTGTGACTCTGATGTACACAAAGTAGAGCAACCAAAATGAGCCCTTTGAATAGAGCTATCTGTTTGTCATAATATAGAGCAAATTAACTCAGTCCAGAAGGAGGTGATTTGCATCTGGCCAGATACAGCTCACTAATGGACTCTCCAACTTCAGCATAACTATTGCCAAAAAGAGTTTAACTTCGCTTATCTGCTCTAACTCCCTAAAGATATTACCTTAAAGACTGATTGTTAAGGCAGAAATCCAGGTCTATTTTTTTCCTGTTCTTGAAATGGTGATCAGATTCTGGGATTGGGAAAATCCAGGTGCTGACCTTTACTTACACTGTTACAACACATTCTCCTCCCACCCTTCTCCTGTACTCTGTTGTAATTCCAGCCTCTTTAATATTATGTCATTAATTAATACTTATTGATACTTTTTTTTTGCCAGTTAGTCTCTGTCCTGTTTGGTTGTTTTTCAGCAATATGGAAATGTTCAACTATCTGAAATGATTAATCTGTAATTCTGCAAATTTAGTCCATAATGTTATTTTCAAAACCAAACCCAACAACAAAAAAGCGGTGGTATTATCCAGAAAATGTTTACTGATTGAGTTGTACTTGTTCCTGCGATATGGGCACTGATGACCTGGCTCCTGGTTTCCTCATATTACCAATTATCAGTTAGGGAACTCTCTGTTCTGCAGTTGTGGAGAATTCCTGATGGAAACGTTCTCTTTCAGGAAAGCAGTGAGAACCACCATATAGAGCTGCCCATTGCCTAGCTAAGCAGTAATGACAGTCTTAATAATATAGCATTTTCAAACTATATACTTTTGAAGGTCATACCACACATCTTAGGCGAATGTACCCTGAGGATTTCATAGCATTATTGGTTCTTGTAAGTCATATTATATGTAAAGCAAATATTTGTAAGCCTGGGTGTTTTATATCCAAATGAGAGGGTATTTTTGAAATTGCAGTAGCTTATTAGGTAAAGGAAAAACAACACCTGAATAATTGCTGCTGAGATTTTGCTGATAGTTTTGCTGATACCTCCTAAATGCAATTTTTGATGGTATGTGTTCTTATGTGCATGGGAGGTGAGGACACCTACTGTCCAAAACGAGGACAATTTAGCAAGGTTACATCTATGGGGAATTTTCATTTTGATTTTCATTTCCCTGCTGTACTGTTGTGAGGAATAAATCTTCTTTGTCTCCATGATCCTTGTGCTGTTTGGTCCTGGCCATGTGATTGAGTGAGAATAGCAACCTTTCGTTAAAAAAAAGAATGACATTTCTGGAGAAAAGCTTTAGATGTGGCTTGGAAGACTGGAAGGCCAACATTGAATGGTGCACAGGCCTGATGCCTGATCCACATATATGTATTTGGCTAGCAAGATCTCTGCTTTGCTGTTTAACATGTGTTAAATAAGTAAATTATAAACTACTTAGATGCTACCAACACAGTACTGCTGGCTTTTTATACCTTCCATAAAAATAGATATCATTGTAGATTGTGCACTCTTCTCTCATAATGATCTAAATTATGTAATGCAGTGCATTGACAAAACTTAGTGTGGAGTTTCAAACAACCAACAGTGACCTCTTCAGTCCTTCAGTTTCATTTTTTCCCTTTTAGTCTTTGGGACAAGCGTACATTAAAATGAACTTTTGAGGCCTGATGGTCTGCTTGCATGCAGTGTTCCCAACATGACTGATAAGTGGTTATATTCCTGCATTAATATTTCTGAATTAAAACAAGCAAAGGTGTAAACAGTCTAAAAGGCTAGATTTGCAGCTGCTTGTTTGCATGTTTGGTGCTGAGAAAGAGACTCCCTGAGAGACGTGGCACCATGTGTTCACAGGAAATAAGAGATTGAAAGGAGAGAGCTGGACAAGAGGGAAAGAATTTATTTGAAGGTTGAAAATAGACTGCTGAGTGACATTTCCTCTCTTTTTACAGTGTGAGTTGGTGTAACGTGCAGTCTAGTAATTCTCACTCATAAATGGTGCTTTACTAGGGGAGTGAGTGTTCCTGCTTTTAAAGGTTGATTCAGCACCAGATACATGATGCACACGCACATTCGTCTTTCCTTTGCAATGTGCAAGAAAACTTAGAGCTAAATGTTAGTGTGTAGGTGCTGAGAGCTGAAGGGGAGAATTACATTCCTAACTCATTATGACATTCATCTTAATGTGATCAGCATGCTGAGATTGATTACATTAATTTTCCCCAAAGCTGCTGCCTGTTAGGCTTCTCATATCTGTTATAAGCCATGTATCCCCCTGATATCAACGATACATTTCTTTTGGCCTGATAAGACTTGAGAAACACTTATTTATTAAAATGTCTAGAGGAGTAAGAAGTTGAGTGATCCTTGCTCAGATTTTATGTAATTAGGAACTTTGGAAATACATACCAGTATGCTGGCAGGTGAATCTTGATCCTTTCAAGTTAAAATTAGCCAATTGCTTGTAGTCTGAGCAATGGTAATCACGTGGTTAAATTGGTTAATTTCTGGGAACTGAGGCCTACAAGCTTTGTGCAGATGTCAGAGGGACACTGGATTGCTGGGTTTTCTTCCTGCATTTGTCAGCTCTCCTTTACAGCAGAAATTACCTTGTTTACCTGTTGCACAGTAGGCTTTCACACCCTCAAGGAAAGAATAAAGGTGTTAAAGGCAAATGACAGGAAAATTAATTTTTTTCTCATGCTGTGAATCAATGCTTATCAGCATTTTTGTTCCTTTGCAGCGGCATTTACCATGATTGGCACTTCAACGCATTTGTCTGACCAGTGCTCGCAGTTTGCTATTCCTTCCTTCTGCCACTTTGTGTTTCCCCTGTGTGATGAGCGATCTCGGACCCCGAAGCCACGGGAGCTGTGCCGGGATGAATGTGAAGTTCTGGAGAATGATCTCTGTAGGCAGGAGTACAACATTGCCAGGTCAAACCCCCTCATCTTGATGCAGCTGCAGTTGCCTAAATGTGAGGACCTCCCGCGACCGGACACCTTGGAGGCTGCCAACTGCATAAGGATTGGGATCCCTGTGGAGAGGCTGAGCCGATGTAAGTTTGGGTGTTTCATCACTGGGAGAAAGTATAGCTTGTTGCTTCCTCGAATTGACACTGAGAGACAATACTTTATCAGCCTCAGCCATTCCTTTTGTAAAGAAAGAGCTGAACTACTTGTTTTTATCTTGTTAATACTGATCATAATCTTGCACTGTTATAAGGTATAGTTAGGGTGGCAAGGAAGCCTAAAGGATGCTGCTTGTACCAGAGTGTGTTATATCAACCACCCTGAGCTATAAAGCTTTCACATGGCTGATTTCATGCAGATTTGCAGAGTGTTGCCTCCACTGTGGCTCAGTTCTTGTCTTTTTGGGTTAGCCTCCTCATACATCTGTTTAAGAGTTTTACCTATTGATAAACTTCATACAGTTTGTTGAAGATTCACTAGAAGATCTGTCAGGAAACCACTTAGTGTTCATTCTTTCTACATGAAGTATTAATCCTTTAAATTAAATACGGGGTGCAATTTTCTCTCTTTACTCACAGGGGATGGGTGAAAACATTGATCTTGCTTCCATGAATTTATATTTACATCTAGAGGTAGAAGGGCTGTTCTGCTGTCACTAATTATATGCAGTCTTTCTGACCTACTCCATTTAATAGCAATTTATCACAACCCCCTTTGTTCAATAAGGAAACTTGGAGAGACCAAAGATGTTTAAAGTTCAAAGGGTGATAAGATTATTCTGACTATATACTGTCTGAATCCACAGTTAGGAGCAGGAACCATGGTATAATGGTGGGCATGAAAGACTAGCTCTGTGCTTTTATGTAAATACTGTTATGTAGTTGAGAAGCAGAAGTAACTGAGAATACAATAGCAGAGACAATCAGACAGGGAAGAAATGCCAGGCAAAAGGCATGAGAACAAAACCAATAAAAAGCCTGGTGAAAGTTGTCCTTGATGCTCAGAGCCAGTGGTGCTGCTGGTGCTGGAACAGCTGCAACTTGAGTATTTGTCAGGTTTGAGAGAGCTGGATTCATGAGGGCTGGTGAGGGGAGAACAGAAAAATGGAGAAGGTAGTGTTGCAAACATTGAGGAAAATGCATGATTCAGCTCAGATGTTGCATATAGAAGACAAGCACTCAAAAAGTATGAAGAGAGCATAACAGCAAAACAAAGAATGAAGATATAGGTCCAGCAGACATGAAACTGATGCTTCTAAAGAGAAGATCCTGAATCCTTTCTTTCTAAAGATGAAAATAAGGAAAATTAGGCATGAGGTGTTAAAAACACAGCACTGGTTTTTATAGCAAGTGAACAGTGTGAAGAAGATGGGAAGATTATCAATAATAAAAGTTTTCATTTTTGACATCTGGGGATTTTTCCAGAAGGGAAACTCATATCTCTGATTTACTTATCTTATCATGTTCTGTATCTAAAGGTCTGTACATGCTTCTTAGTCTCAATTTGAATTCAGAATTGTGAATACTCATGTGTGTACCATAGAGCTGAGACATTCCAGGAGAGAATCCAGAAATAACTGGGTGTAAAAATACGGATGCACACAGAACTGAAATTTCAGAATGAACAGCTTTCATTAAATCTTGAGGTACCTAAATTTAAGTACTTGTTGGCATACATGTTCTATGGACTTTGGCTGTTTTTTTCTTGGTGTCCCTTGATTGTTTTAATTTTCCTAATATTTTCCCAAACCCTGTGTTGTAGATCATCAGTGCTACAATGGCTCTGGAGCTGACTACAGAGGGACCGTCAGCATTACCAAGTCTGGCCACACTTGCCAGCTCTGGGACTCACAGAGTCCCCACAACCATGATCTGACAAGCACACAGTTTCCAGAACTAGGTGGAGGACATGCATATTGTCGAAATCCTGGAGGTCAAATGGATGGCCCCTGGTGTTTCACAAAGAATAAAAACGTACGCATGGAACTGTGTGACATACCTTCTTGTAGTATGTATTCTCTTTCTTTTTTCTCCTACTACTGTTCTGAATCCTGTGTAATTTTGAATGATACTGGTTATTGCAAAGCACAATTCATTTAGGAGAGTTATATTTCTAAATGTTTAACTTGCAGCAGCTTTGTTTTGTGTTGTAATTGTTTAATGTTTTCTGGAGATCAGTTTGTGAGATACTGTGACACTTTTTTATTATATACTGGAGGCTTAGTCTGAGGTATTAATTAATGATGATGCTGCAGTTTGTATTTTGACCTGTCAAATGACAGATTGTGCATGCAAATCACATGTGTTTGGTTTGCTCATGCTGCTCAAGGGTACATTCTCTTGCTCTGTATGACATCTTGCAGGCAGCAAGGATTTTCTAATCCTATAGAGGGAGATATAACACTGTGCCTGCTTGGAAGGAAACCATTTCAAGTGCAGAAACAGAGCAGTTTGAAGTGCTTAAAGCAGATGATCTTATCAGAAAAGTCCTACACTAGCTGCTAGTGCTCTGTACAGCACAACTGTTTGCAAAAATAAAAAGTATAGCTCTCACAGATTAGAATGGTTCTACCCTTTTTCCCTGTATTGGTACAGACTTCACACATTGGTAGTAGTCTTTGGATATGACAGTGTCTTTGGATAGAACAGTTACTTCTGTGTTTCATTAGGAAGAAAAGCATGTTTCTTGAAGCAAGATACAGATCTGTCATGGAAGCCATAAAAGTGGATTACATGGATCTCTAAAACTGCTCGGAACTAATATGAAATTTTTTTAGTTACTTCACTTTTTTGCAGTAACATGATTTGACATTTATAATAAATTTCTACGTTGCATGTACCATAGGGCAAAGATAACACTGGGATGTGGTTGTGGTGAGAGCAGTTGCCACAAATAGCAAAACCACAGGTTACAGAGCACATCTGAGGCGGTTCCAATGAACATTTTTGACATCACTATGCTTTCCTAAAGTCTCCAACTATTAAATGAAAAGGTATTTTAGGAACATTCCAAAGCTAAGTGTATTGATGGCTCTTTCATGTCTGTCTCACTCTGATATAAAAGCTCTGCAATTCAATTAAGTAAAGAAAAAATAATATATCTACCAACAAGAAGTGAAACTTATTTTATTCTGGGCAGAAGTAGCACCAGTACAGGCAAAGAATGGGCCAAGTGTTGATGAAATGGCTGAATCTATGAGAGTGAGTCAGACTGCATTGTTGTGCTGCGTCGTATTGAGTTCACTGGCTTATACATTGTGATAGAGACTGCATACTTGTGTTTTATACCCTGAAGAGGATAATGCAATCTGGGTCTGTGGTTTGCAGATTCCTCTGCTGGAAATCTCAAAAATAAAGTACAGTTAATCACATACTGTTACAGCCCACACATTAAATGTGGGGCTCCTAGTTTATTTTCATGCTGTTAATTGATATGTCCATTCAAGCTTTTTTGAAATATGTAGTGGAAAATTACAAAGAAAGGGGAGAGTGTAATGTGGCTTCTGTTTTCATCATATAGTTTAATTTTATTTTAAAAGACAGTATTAATAATAATTTGTGTTACTATCAAATAGCTTAAAAATACTTATTGTAAGCAATAAGCATTTCTGTGCTTGACAGGTCCACGTGACAGCAGCAAAATGGGAATCCTCTACATCCTTGTTCCCAGCATAGCCATCCCTCTGGTGATAGCCTGCCTTTTCTTCCTGGTCTGTATGTGCAGAAACAAGCAGAAGGCATCTGCTGCTACACCACAGCGCCGCCAGCTGATGGCATCTCCCAGCCAAGACATGGAAATGCCTCTCATTAATCAACACAAACAGGTATTTCTTACACAATTTGCTCGGGTCCACATATTTTCAAACTGTCATGATTTTCAGCATCCCAGATTGTCTGTGTTTAAATTGAGCCATATTTTTGAGGACCTAATTTTCCTACTATGCAGGCCATCTACTTCAGGGAAAACCAGGTCTTGGACTTTGTAGGTGTATCTAGAAATTCTGACCTTGGACAACAGCTTCCAGTACACAGTATTTAATGGCATTAGTGCTTACCATTTGCCTGTTGTCTAAGTGACTGGAAAAGTGGTTATTTCTGATCCAGTCTTCAGCCTGCAGCTCATTTTTGCTCCTGGTGATGACATGACCTGTTTACTTGTTTAAAGCATGATGCACAGTGGGTTTTTTTGTTCTAATCCTTCAGCTCAAGACCTCTGGTGTTCTGACCCATAAGTGAGTTGAGAGCTGAGATGGCATGAAACATGTTCCCAAGAGGCTGTGTATCACAAAGGATGTTAAAAGAAAAATGGCTTTGAACTCATGTCTATGTATGTCAGCTCCTGCACAGGATTTTCTGGGTCAGCTAACTGGTCTCTGCACTAAAATCCTGTTCAGAGCTAATGTTGAATTTTTAATCACAGCATTTACAAGATGCAAGCTGTAATAAACAATGCTTACTTTGGAGGTTTGCAATATCTGTTAAAGAAACTGTAGAGAATTTGATTAATTTTATCAATTGTAACCAATTGTGATGATTTTGTGCGTTAATCTGAATATTTAAAGGGAATTTGCCAGCCTAGTCTTCAGGCTCTTGGACACTAAAATCAGAAGTTGTTCCCAAATCACCTGCTAAAATGTCTTTCCAGCCTGCCCTGCTCACTCATTCAGTGGTGCCTTGTATGTGAAGCTGTGTCAGCTCCACCTCACTTGTGGAAGTCCCTGACAACTTCTCCATCCCATGCTGGTCAGGACAGACCCATTACATCACCATCACAAGCTCCCTTGCTTTCCCTTCCAGCTCCAGGAGGACTGCTCCAGGGATTTCCCACTCTTGGGTTTGCAACCTTTTCCTTTAAGTACTAGAGAGAAATTTCTTCTCCTTTCTTCTCCACTCCCACCCTTCTCTTTATTGAAGCCAACTCAAGGTTCCTCAGGAGTACTGTGAACACTGCTGCCCATGGGCAGGGGCCATTCCTATAGTGCAAGAGAGAAGAAAGGGCATTATTTGGTACTGCAGAGATGAAAGAGGGAGGTTTGGTTCCTTCTTCTGCTGGAAAGGATGTTTCAGTTCACTCTGAGACTGCCACCTCCTCAGCCTCCTTGCTTTTCTGACAGGCTTCTGCTGGGCAGCTTGTGGCTGGTCTGCAGGGAAAGTACAGATGCAGTTAATAGATGTCATTGCTTGCCAGATTTACTCTGAATTCAATATGAATTTAGCTTGCAGGAAGTGTGGCCACTCCTTTATAAAAACAATTATATCCATTATCCTGCAGTATAATTCAATTTATACTTCTGATAATAGTGTAACTTATTTCAAGGTTAATTGTGAAATCAGTATACTGATGTGAATGCACAAAAACCAGAAAAGTACTTTTGGCCCAATTTATCTTCCACTTGGAGATCTAACCACTGGGAGACTTTATTTTATAAGAGAGCCTATTGGTCAGAAAACATTGTGATTTTTTACTGACTGTCTTTTCTTCATTTCAGGCTAAGCTTAAAGAAATTAATCTGTCCACTGTGCGATTTATGGAGGAGCTAGGAGAGGAGAGGTTTGGCAAAGTCTACAAGGGGCATCTCTTTGGTACAGCACCAGGTGAACAGACACAAGCTGTTGCCATTAAGACACTTAAAGACAAAGCAGAACTGGCTCTTCGGGAAGAATTTAAACATGAGGCAATGATGAGATCACGATTACAGCACCCAAACATTGTTTGTTTGCTAGGAATAGTGACAAAGGAACAACCTATAAGTATGATATTTAGTTATTGTTCCCACAGTGATCTCCATGAGTTCTTGGTGATGAGATCTCCCCACTCAGATGTTGGCAGCACTGATGATGACAAGACAGTAAAATCCACTCTGGAACCAGCAGACTTTTTTCACATTGTGACTCAGATAGCTGCAGGAATGGAATATCTTTCTAGCCACCACGTTGTCCACAAGGACTTGGCCACTAGAAATATACTGGTGTTTGATAAACTAAATGTGAAAATATCTGATTTGGGCCTTTTCAGAGAAGTTTATGCTGCTGATTACTACAAACTGATGGGAAATTCCCTTCTTCCTATCCGGTGGATGTCCCCTGAGGCTATTATGTACGGCAAGTTTTCTATTGATTCGGATATATGGTCATACGGAGTTGTATTGTGGGAAGTTTTCAGCTATGGCCTGCAGCCGTACTGTGGTTATTCCAACCAGGATGTCATTGAGATGATCAGGAACCGACAAGTTTTGCCATGTCCCGATGACTGCCCCACATGGATATACACTTTGATGTTGGAGTGTTGGAATGAATTTCCCAACAGAAGACCAAGATTTAAAGATATACATAACAGACTAAGAACATGGGGAAACCTTTCTAATTACAACAGCTCAGCGCAAACTTCTGGGGCAAGCAACACCACACAAACAAGTTCTCTCAGCACAAGCCCAGTTAGCAATGTCAGCAATGCTAGATACATTGGACCAAAGCAGAAAACTCCAGCCTTCCCTCAACCTCAATTCATACAAATGAAAGGCCAGATGAGACCAATGGTCCCACCTCCTCAGCTCTACATTCCAGTCAATGGTTACCAGCCAATGCCTGCCTATGGTGCATACTTGCCAAATTTTTATCCGGTCCAAATTCCAATGCAAATGGCTCCTCAGCAAATACCTCCCCAGATCATTCCCAAACCAGGCTCCCACCACAGTGGGAGTGGGTCTACCAGCACGGGCTATGTAACAACAGCACCTTCCAATGCGTCAGTGGCCGACAGGGCTGCTCTGCTGTCAGAAGGCACAGATGACACCCACAACGGAACGGAAGATATTGCCCAGAACCCTGTCCAGGAGGAGGAGGAAGAAGAGGGCTCTGTGCCTGAAACAGAATTGCTGGGTGATAATGACACACTTCAGATGGATGAAGCAGAAATTCAATCAGAAGCCTAAGGAATTTGGCCTCATTTCTAAGAATTACGCATCGCTTCCATGCATGGAGACAGTAGATCCTTAAGCTTAATAGAGTGATTTTGATCTGACTCAAAGAAACAAAAGTAAAAAAAGGCAACATCCATTTAAAAGTGCAGCAGTAATGACATACCAGGTTTAATAACCATTGCACCAGCAGATTTTTGAAGTATGGTGGTATAGACTTGCTGGGTTTAATCTTTTTTACTGTCCAGTTTTTGAGAGAAGCTGCTTTTCAAATATGTACTGTTGCTGTGCAACATATTGCAGAGTAGCATTGCACATCATGTATATCATGATATATGAGTGTAATGTTAGTGAATTATGCTTAAACCAATAACACAAAAAGGAATCCATCTATGGTTGCAGAATTGCTCTAAGCATAAAGAAGTGCCCTGGATGTGACGGACAGCTTAGTTTGTAGTATTTATCTCTTCAACGTAATGGACACAAGATTGTTGATTGCTTTTTGAGTCTGAAAAATAAAGTTGAGAATAATGATCTGCGTTTGTATCACAATAACAAGAAAAGGGAGGAAACTGAACATAAAATTGACTGTGCTGAGTAAGACCATGGGTCTGTCCAGCCCAGCAGCATGTCTTGAAAGACCATTGATAATGCCTGCCAAGGGATAGACTGCAAGGGCAATTTCCCTTGCAGAAATTTCCCAGGGTATTGCCCCAGCCTCCAGCAATTTGTGGCTTAGGGTTTTCCCAAGACAGAAGTGGTTTTTTTTTTCTGTTAAATTGCCTTTGATGGAATTTTCTACCGTGAATTTATCCAAATGATTTTGAACTCACGTAGAGCTAGAGTATCCACAGCATCTTGTGGATTAGCATGAGAGGAGAAAGGATGGTTTTCTTTCATCACTTTGGATGAATGACTGACATAAGCTTCCAAATGAGATCATCTGACTGCATTTGTGGATGAAAGTATTCCTTCTCTGCTGTGTATTTTCAACAGCAAACAGCCTTAATACACTGTTAACCAAAAATGGGGATATTGTAGGGGATATTATAGGTGTGCACTAACTTAATAAATCCAACTTCAATTGGTTATCAAGTATAGAAAGAGGCTCCACATGTGTGTTCCTACATTGTAAAAGTGTTGGGTTTTGTGCGGGGTTATAGACTTACTTGATTTACCACAGTTACTGCTGGATTGCATGTGAAACCATGGTTTTTTCCCAACGTTTTAGTAAAAATGATCTTTGAACTTTAGGAGACCAAAATAAGCAGTAATGTACAAGGTGCTGTTTTTGTGTTTCTATTTGCAGGATGAATCATGTACAGACCTTTAAATGTAATTTATGTTTTACTATACTTTATATACATTTTTTTCATTGAAATATTTGGATTTTTGAATGAATGACTTTATAACTTAACCATTTACAATATTCACATGTGGTGCAGTTTTATGATATTGCTGTTTCATTTTGTTAAACATGCAGACAGGTCCATACATTTCATGACCCCTTTCTGTAATACAAGTGGTACCGATTCTCATTGTAGCATTGTAGCCAACACACACTATAGCTGTAAGTTCTACATCCAACATGGAGTATTCAATAAAGTGATGCAAAAAGTATGATGAAGTATGTTATCCTACAGCCACTGTTTTGTTATGGTACTTCGTGGAAATAGAAATGGCCTCAATTGCTTAAGTTACAGGTTTCACACTTAAACTACAACTTTTTATTTTATTCCATTGGGATTCACTTGTAAGTGATATATCATTGTGATCTACACCCTGTGTTAAAGGTATGGCAGCATTACTTGTTTCTGGCATTTCACCTGGACTTGGAAATGCACTGGTAGGAATAAAATATGAAAGCTTTATTACTTGTCTTAATATAATGCAGCTTTGGGTGCTTTTACTAAATAAAGGATAAATAAAAAAGAAAAAAGGGTGAAATTTATTTATGTGAAGTTCCTTTTTTTTCCCCCCTACGTTTCCTTATCTCAGATAATTGAACTTGATTAAACAACTACATTATCTTTCTTTCTTTCTTCTAACTTACTTCAGAGTAAGTGGAGAGCGATTACACCACGGATTTGTCAATGAGAGAGAAGATAAGTAGGAAAATGAATGACCGTCAGTTGAAGCTTCTGTACAGCACTGTCTGGAGTTCCGCCTGTTCTAGTAGTCAAAGAGAATTGTGACTTTAAGCCTCATAAATTCACTACAGACAGTAAAAAAAGATCAGATTTTTATACTGATTTTCCCATCCCCACTTAATGTGGATGTGCCCTCAAAGTGATGGTTGAGGAGCAATACATAATTTTCTAGGTCAGCCTGGTAATACATTTGGTAGTTCTGGAGAGGGGTATTCCCCCTCTGTTGATGTAGGTGGGCTCATCTGAGCTGCCAATATCAGAGCCATGACGACATGCAAACGCCTTCTCTGCACTTCAGGTGAGCATCGCTGCACAAGCACCCCTACCAGAGTGTTAGTGGCTACTCTATGTCATATGGATTGGCAGTAATTTCTTGTTCTGCAACTTCCCAGACTACTCTTGCCTGTGATAGCTGCTGCACAGTCCCAGCCGGTGTCAGAGTCTGCCTTTCCTCCCCAAGATTTGGAAGCAAGGCCAAGGGAGATCAGGGAAGGGATAAGGAGGTGAGTGGATGGGACAAAGGTGATAAGGTGGCAATAAGGAAGGGGAGGGTTGGAGCTGGGTCCAAACAAAAACCAGTGCAATACTGCTCACTTGGGCTTGCAACGGTACTTCTTCCTGGTAGGTCCAGAAAAGCTGGAATTTTTCTTGAGGGCAGAGCAGCTTTTCTAGCAGCAAATGCATATCTGAATGGCCAGTAAAGGGCAAGGTGTTTTTGAGAAGATTGTGAGGTTGCTTCAAAAGTTTCCTCTTGCTTCTTGTACCCTACTCTGTCTGTATGATTTCCATAAGAGGACTGGGTCTGATGTTAGAAAAAAAGGATTGGGCGTTGACACTGTCCACTTTAGTCCACTTGTGAGGCAGGAAGGTCCCTGTTCATAAAAGCGTACAGGGTAGATAGAGAATGGATTTGCAATCACAGGACAGGAAAGCTGAGTAACAGTTCCTAGTCTGGATGGGGAAACTGGCTATAGATAGATGTGTCTCTAGCTCCAGGTGACTCTTGTTCTGGTACTGTCCAAGATCTGCATTACTGCAGGGACTTTTCTTCTGTTTCACCCATTGAGACTATAGGGAAGACAAAGCTATAAAGAGTGCAGTACAGGCAGCTATATAAAAACTGAGGATTCACCCACAGTGCCAAGTACAGGCAGACATTATTACAAACTTTGATAGGCTGGTTCATTCCTTCATATAAACATCGCCACTCTTAGTTTCATCTAGTGATTTCCCTAAAGACTCATCCAGAGGAATAAACTCCCTGCTGAGATATGAATCCTTTGCTTCTCTATCTGCCATGGCTGTGAACATAGTATGTCATAGGTAATTTACTTCATTGTAACAGTACCTCAAACTTCTATTAGAGAGATGAATTTGATTTTTTTTCTCACTTCTTATCTAAGGAGTTCATCATATGTCACTGGTTTTTGTGTTCAGAGGAACCACCTCACTTCAACTATGTGACAATGGAGCAAAAAGGTCTGATGCTTTCTGGAAGAGAGCTGAAGAACGTTTGCTGAGTTGGAGCACTCTCAAAAGATGTCAGATGTTGGTGTGTTTGATAGAACAGATGTAAGGAGGAGAAACATCCAGCTTCATGGAGAGTAGTATCTTCAAATAAACCCTAAGCCACAGTCTCACTATGCATAGAAAATAATTCTGTTTCTAGACAGGCAAATGCTACTGCAAGCTGTTGTCCAAAACAGCATTTCAGTTACCCAAAATATGAAGAAAAAATCAAACAGCAAAACCATCTTTTTTTTAGAAGAGGACCTAAATTCATGTTGTAAGGGACTACAATGTATGTTTACTGTTCTATAAATAAATCTGTAAATACTAGTGGAATCCATGACTAGAATCAAGTTTTGAGGATTTGCTTAAATAATGGAAAACTGATGCTAGAATAGTAGTAGCATACAGCACAAAAAAATGGCATGGCTGTATGAGTTTTTAGTTCCACCTTATCAGAAAACTGAATTTTGTTTCTTGTTTTTCAAAAGGAACCTTGTATAGTCTTTGTTTTGCACAGTTTCCAGATTTGACAAGTTTTGGTCTCCTTCAATCACCAGTATGAATTCTAAACAATCCAGGGACTGTTAAGCAATACTAAATGTGTTCACTTGGCAAGATAAACCAAGTCTGTAATACCTGGGTCAGTCAGATCTTTCTCTAGACAAAAATGTACTGTGCCTACTGTGATAAAATGTAGGAGAATTTGTTGAGCAGGATTTCCTTTCCAGAAAAATGCTGTAGAAATCTTTTGCACTTACTGTTCCTGGCTTGTGTGATGATTGGTGTTGTAAAGTAGTGTCTGGACTCTATAACAATTTCTCCTTAAAAAATACACCGTGGGGGGTCCTAGCACTGGATTGCCATTGCAGAAGCCACTTGGCTTGCTTTGTGACCTCAAATAGAAGTCAACCCCCTGCATGCATTTGTGTGCACACATGCCTGGTTTTGCAAGAAAAAATATTTTTGAATATAAGGCAACATCTCCGTGTTCAGGATCAGATGAAATGTACGAACACACCTGCATGATGTGCTGTTTTCCCAGAGCTGCATGTGATGTTTTGCAGCTCTAAATCCAAACCCAGTTTCTCCTGGTGTAAAGTGTTTACTGGGCACTGCTTCCACTCAGTCACAATCCTTGGGGCTGTGGCAGGAGCAGACTCACAGGACAAACCATGTGTGAGGAATCCCATAGCAGCACCCATAGAGCACTGCCTCCACGCAGAACTGCAGAGAAGGTTTTCACTGTGTCCCTCTTGTCCTGTCCAGGCCCCAGTTTTGATTAAAATGAAAAAATATAGTTCTAAATCTTAGCTGAATACCTCAAGATTGCACAAGCAGGGGGAAGTAATGTAACAGAGGTTATGGCAGGAGCTGGAAATAGTATGGGGGTTCTGAGGGCTGTAAATCTCCAGGAGAGTCGGAATTTAAAATAATAAAATACTGAGGGAACACAGAATCCCATGCAGCTACTTCTCATTTCTATTGATCTAAAAGAGGAACTTTACTTTATCTCGATCACAGTGTACCTGATGGTTTAACTGTCCTTTTTAAAACCTCTGTCTAAAACTGAAATAATCCATCTGTTCAGTAGATTGTTAACTTTAGAAGCAGTAGAATTAGTGGAGGGAATTTAAATTGAAATTCCTATATTCATTTAATTGAATGTTTATTCCATACACCAAGTAATAAAAAAATGTCATGGAGATTTGCAGAAAGTCTTTTTGTTGCTCCATATTTTATATCTGTTACTGAAGAATAATTTTGTTGTAGGAGCCACCTTCCACATAGACTTCTTGCAGATTTCTTTTCAAACTAATAAACTACTCACTGGAGATGTTTGGAGCTGTTGCAGTTTTGATTCATAACAATCCATTTTTAAAATCTTATGAAGAAGTTTAAATTTAATTCTCAGTCTGCTTTCGAAGTAGCTATTTGATATTCACCAGCACTATGAAACAAAAGAAATTCCTTTCAGAATGACAAAATAATTAATGGACGGGGTGATGGGTGGAAAAACAGACAGCAAACTAAAGAAGTGAATCTCTAAGTAACTTAAAACCAGAAACATTTAAGGTACATTAATTTAATTTAGATATAATATTACTTTAACTGAGGCTGATTATTCTCAAATGTAGTTCGAGGCTTTACAGTTATGATAAAGATCAATGTCTTGCTCTGTTGTTAATTCTGTTTTTCATAACTTCATGTGGTTTTCCATTTAATTGCTTTCATATCAGATTTAAATTAAATATTTTTGTGAGAACTAACCTGAGGTCATGGGAGAAATATCTTGCAAAATGTTAACAGCTTCATGCTTTTCATACCAAGGAAGGGATGTTGTGCTCCATTTTTGTTCCATCGTCTTGTGTCCACACCAAATGAATGTCTCCTCAGTTAATCCTTCTCTTCCCACCTCAGTTGATAATTTCACAACAAATTACTGAGGAAGCCTTTCAAATTACATATTGCTAACACTGAGAGCACTGGGAATAAAAAATTCAGTTCTTTATGAAGAGAAGGTATTTCATGCTGTTTTTCTCCCTCTGTTCCTTATACCTTTATTATATCCCTCTTCCTTGTCCTCTCTTAGATATTTCTCAGAGAACAACCACAGCATTCACTATTACATCTCCACTACTTAAAATACTGTTCTCTTAAGGCAGACTAAAAGACAAAATTTATATATTTATAAATATATATCCTTATGGATGGAGTCAGTCTTGACATTTTGAAAAGTCAGTGGAGTAAGAATTCTGTTCACTAACTCAAACATTCCTGAGTGAAAGGGAGTAAAGAAGAAAGATCTTTGGTTTTCAGCCCAAGTTCGCTCCTGCCTTTGATGTGGCCTGCAGTTTTGCATCCTATTAAATGGAAGTGCTGGATCTTAATTGACATTTTCCTGCATCTTTACTTATAATTAGTGACTATATTTGTGATTTCTTTGCCTGTTCTTTTATCCAGGTATCTGCTGTAACAGTCCTCTGTGGTTAATGTCTGCTACTTTTATGGAGACAGTTTCCCCATTTTAAAAGGAGCAAATCCCAACCACACCAATGAGGAATTCACCTCCAAAACAGATGGGATGTTTGAGCTTAAGGCTCCTCCTGCTCTGGGACACCCAGCAAAAGCCCCAGCAGGGAATGGTGCAAATACCCCTTGTCCTCCTCAGCCTCAAGCCAGTTGTTTTGGCTGACTGTGTTAGAGGTGCTGGGGCATTGAGATAGTGCTGGATGAGGGCAGGGAGCTGGGTCTGAGTATTCCTCCTAATCAGGTTTGTTCAAGAAACAAGGTTAATTCTGGACTGAATGCCCAGGTCCGTCACTTGGCACAGTGTGGGACCCTATATAAGTTGTTTAATTTCTGTTGTTTCTCCTGTAAACAACAAAACTCTCTGTGCTTCTACAGACATTGTGAAGGGAAACTCACGGGATACAGGAGAATTCTTACTGCAGAATACAGGAGAATTCTTTCTGCAGGCAAGATTAGCACCCTGATGGTGGGTGAGGCTTTGTGCAAGACATGGCACACAGGTATTATGAAAGACATCCTCTGTTTCCCAGGAGATCAGCGGATTAAGAGGCTACTGGCACCCCTGGGCTGATGCAGGCTGCCTGGCTGGGTACACCATGCAGATGGAGCACTTCCTTTGGGCTGTGCTGGTCTGAAATGAGTGGTTACATCTTATAATGATAAACGGTTTTGAGGCCTGAACCAAATCCAGTTGAAGTCATTGGAAAAAACTCTGTAGCTTCAAAGGGATTTGGATTAAAGCCATAAGAAATATGCAATTTTAAAAAAAGAAATAAACACCCCCTAACTTGTAATCAAGATTGTGCTCAAAGCATGGTTTAAAAATCTTATTTTGCTTTTAAAGCCTATATACCAGACAGTGAAGAGAGTATGATTTTTCTCAATGAATTAAAAAGTCTGTGTTTTTACTTTTTTTCTGTGGTAGTGTGACATTATAATGCCTTAAATTGTTCTGTGCATACCAAAAAGTACTCATGGTACATACTGTAATTCCTTGTAATCATTTTGTTCACTAGTCTATGCCCTTGGGAAAAATATTTGCCAAAACAACATTCATGAAAACCTCTTTTTTTTCCTACTTTGCTTGGAAACCCACATACATATTTGCAATTATCTGATTTTAATAAGTGGGAGTTAATATACCTACCTTGTGCATGCATTTTAAAGTGTGCTAACATAGGAGGGTCTTTCGGGGGAGGGAGAAAGAGAGTTGGAATTCTGCCTCTTTGGAAGAGGTCCACCTCCAGTCTGAGACAGACTATGCCCGACCAATGGAGAGAGTAAGGTTTTGCTTTGCCCCATGGCAGCGTTTATTGAAAACAGACATCACAGGGGAGTCTGTGGGCCAGGGAGCCTGAGGGATAAAACAGTGGCCACATCCCTCCCAAGTACCTCCTGGCCAGCCTGGACCCTCCTCTGCTGGTCTCTGGCTCTGGAGTCTTTATTCCTTTCTTCCAAGGGGCTGATACCTGGTGTGTGTCATGTGGCACAGAGAGTTGAGCACTGCAAGGCCAGTGTGTTCCATGTGGCTCCAGGGAATGTGCTGGTGGACACTAGCAGCTGCCCAGCACTGCAGCAGGGCATCATGTTAGGTGGGGACACAGACCCCCATCTTGCAGGCTCCTGAGATTTCACCCACTGGTCCACTCCAGAAAATGCACCCACAGTAAGAAGATGCTTGTCTTCATCCTGTCAGGGATCTAACTTGCCAGCGAGTTTCAGGCAGGGCTTTTAGTGCTTGCTCTCTCCAGTGCAGAAGTACAGCCCTGCAAACCTTCTCCTGCTGCTCCAGCACTTCTTCTTCTGGATGGCACCTGAAAGCAGGAAAACATGCCACAGTGAGGGGAGAAGACAGTTTCTGGGGTCCCAGAAGGTATTTTGTGCAAGTAAAATGCAAAGTTTAGATGAATTAATGATTTTTTAATAAAAATCAGTTTCCCTGATCTTTCTGTGGGTTTAATACGCAAGGTTCTTATACTAGTGCTTAATGTGGACCTTTGATAACATAACTTCCACGTTTACATAGGTTATTATCTTTGACTTGCAGTTTTCCAAGACATTGTTACCAATGTGTGTTCTTGTGTGCACACTTTCACCTACTGTTTCTTCTTCATTGGTTTTTGCCGTGAATGCTGGGTTGCAAGTCAAGATTTTATATTTCTGGTAAGCCTCTGAGGAAGTGCTAAACCTTTCCAATATTTTTTCACAGAAATTTCACTAAAGCCAGGATAGTTTTAAATGTGACCTTGAAATGAATTGCACATACATTAAATACTTATTTAGATTCCTGTTGTGCACATATGCATGTGCCTACCTGTATACTCTCACAGGGCTGAGCAGACTATTGAATGAATACATACTTGTAAAACTGGCCCAACATTTTAAACTGTTTTACAAGCTGTATTAAAAAAAACCTGAATGTCATTCTCACATAACACAGTCAATTACAATTCTGTTTTTGTAAAGGATGCACTTCCACCATTTTTAAAAAGGGATTTTAAAACTAATGCCTTTTAAAATTTATATAAAAATTAAACAATGTCGCTGGAAAAGTTTCAAGAAAAAGACTGAGCAGTAAGTTTCAAGAAAGGAATCCAGTGAGCTATTGGCAAAGAATTTCTTGTGTTTTGGGCAGTACATTGACATTTCACCTGGCATAATAAATTCTTATAAATTAAGGAGATTGTAAATTATTAATTTTGTCTTTTGCTTTTATATATCTTAGCCTCTCTTTTCAGTGTAGTTTTCTGCACTGATGTTGATTAGAAGATAAAAAAATCACCCAACATATTTAGGAACCAACCTCAAGAATAATTGTCTTTTGTATTGCATTGTTTTGCTTATGCCATGGTCTCATCCCTGCAAGGAGATCCCAGTTATATTTGACAGTGAACCGAGCTGTTAAGCTGCCATAACTGTTCTGGTTTTGTTGAACTCAGGGAGAGATGCTCTATCACCAGTTCCTTAGAGTGAATCCTGGCTCTCACAAGGTTTGGCATTTTTGGTCAATCAGATATAATTTGAAAATCTTCCGATTTTGACAGCTGACTTTCCTTTACAAAAAAACATAGTAGAGAGAAATGATGCTGGTCAATTTTATCGCAGTTCAATTTCCAGCTGGCAGTGAAAATCAAATAAAGAACAATCAGTGTAAAACTCGGTTTGGTCTTGGACTCTGACCTTGTCCTCTTCTTTGTCTTGGCTACAGCAGTACTTCAAAATGCATCTTTTCTAGGGGCCCGCAGTTATTAAGACATCTTACATTTCAGGCCTACAAATGTCTAGATTGTATAAAAGTCTTGTCAGGTAAGAGAAGCGAGATTTTCAGTTTGTGCTAGACAGGAAAAATGTTGGCATATCAGAACTAAAATAACACTAAAAGATGTGATAAAAGACTCTTTAATTAAAGAGTTAACCTTGGTGCTCCACCAAAACCATGTGTAGGTCTCATTTTTCAAGGAAAAGGATAAAGTGGAAGGAGATTCCTTGTTATGTTTCACGTTTATTCTTTGCTATTCATTTCCATATATGCCCACATCTGGTAATACTTGTAAGTATATGTTTAGCATAAGGCAGAAAATTAATTCTTGGTGCCAAATCTTGCCACTAATTCTAAACCCAATTTTCAAAATGGAGACCTGTGTTTTAATGGGAGGGGACAATGTCCTAAGAGTCATATTTAAAAAATTAATTTTCTCCATTACCTGGGAATGTTACTGAGCATTACTGAATATTGCTGCCAGTGCAGGAATTACATCTCATTAAATGTAATGGCCATGCTTTCTTGACCTTCCCTGTTTATTGTGTCACAGGTGGCAGCATGGACCATTGGTCACATGAGCAAACTGGGGGAAAGAGATGTGACCGAGTAAGAAACAGTGACAGCCTTTGTAGCAACATTTTATCACTAGATCACTAGAGGATGTCATGTATTTCAAGATGCAGTGCAACCCTAAATGCAGCTTTGACCTGTGATTGTTCTGGCTGGAGAGGATAAGCATTTTTTGCCTATCAAATGAAGTAGGAGTGTGGGTGTCTAATTACTTCTGAAACATGAAGATGCAGTTGTAGCAACAAGGGAAAAGTTCCACTGAAACTGTTTTTCAGGGAAATACAGGTTTTGAACATTGTTATATGTCTGCAGAGGCAGACTTTTGCAAGTATGCTTACAATAGGACAGCATTAAGTAGCTGTAGAAGAAATTAAGAAAATGTGATTCTAGATATCAGAAATAACAGAAACACTTCTAAGAAATATACCAGCTCTTTTTGCAAGCGTGAGAGATAGAGTAAGAGAGATACATCATGAGATGTTTCATGGTTGTACTTTTGAAATTCAGGTTGCACTTATCCTTCCATATAATTGAGAACTTAGAACTTCTGCAATACGGTGTTCCATAATGCAATGAAACTACTTATATAATCGTGCATCATCGTGCCTTGATCTACCAGCAGATCCTCAGTAAATTTTTTACCAGAGCAAAGTTCATGCATTTTTCTCAGAAGCTTAAGCCTATTATCAGTAATCCTGAAACTGGACACTTGGTTAAAACAATTAAATCAATATTTATATGTTGTCAATTGATTTCACAATCTTTATGGAAAAGAACACTTGGAACCTCTAGAATTTAATAAATGAAGGGCTCTGAACAAGGCAGATGCTTTTTGGAATATCCCAGAGTTGTGATAGTAAGACAGATTTGCCCATATGTTTCATTTCACACTTTCTCAAAGGTTTTTATTGATTTGGTTAAAGTGTTGTATGAGCATAGCATTGCCAACAACAGAGTATTAAGACGTTACCCATGATGACACTGTAACTATGAGTTTATTTAGAATCTTTTGTTATGTAACAAAACATCTTGTGTTTACAATTGCATGACAACCTTATGGAAAACTAGGTAATGGTGTTGGTCGCTTACTGCCTTGTTTATCTCCTTTAAAATTAAGCTCTTTATGTGGGTAATACAGTTGCTTGAGCAGTAATTTTGATTTACCTGTACACCAGTCTTCCAGTCTTCCACCTCTGCAACTTGTCTCTCATGCTAGTGGCAGTGGTATGTTATTACAGATGACACTTTGGTATATGTTCATTTTTATTGCTAGTCCCATACCTTTTATTTGCATCTATGTATGTATTTTGTAGTCCACATATAATCTATTATACTTGATGTACTTCTGTAGTTTCCCTTATATCTCCAGTAGGTTTACTCAAAAAACATTGCTTTTGCCATTTACTTCTGTTTAATTAATGAATTTGTGTTTCTGTATCTTGATAATACACTTTCTCTGGTGACAAAGGAACATTCTGTTAAGCAGTTTCAGTACGCATGGCAAATATAACTAAAGTACTGTGAAAATGTAATCCAAAAGAGTTAACCAAGATATCAATACCCTTATACCTATACAGCTTATATCTGCAGGTTTTATTTTTTATAAATTGAAGTACACTTACAGCAGTGTCATACTCACTTGTAACTCTTGGTTTAGATCTGCCTTGTTGCTGAAATACTGTTAAATAAATGGAATATGTTGCTCCTTCTTTATATTCGTGTCCTTTTCAGTTTTAGAAAAGGTCACATTTACATTCACAACAGAGATAAGTGTGTGATGCTCCATTTTTTTCAACATAGTAATTAAATACCATATAATGACCTTGGCGACACTATTGCACAGAAACATTCCCCTCCAGCATTATCACGGTCAGAAACAGTAATGGTGAAGTGTTTGTCAACTTCCACAGATGGAGGCTTTAATTAAAGTACTTATCTATTACACCAAATAAATCTTCCAAATAAATAGATATTGACTCATCAATGTTTTCTGCAAGTATAAGAATTTTTCATGCCTATATTCACAAAGCTTTTATTTTTCCCATTATCCATAAATGGGTCTTGCATTTAAATGAAGTAATTCTCTAGAGAGGGACAAAGGAACTTAACAAACTTTGTTTTCTTTTATGCTCCATTAAGTCAATGTTTACCTTCCCTCCTCTTTCTCTCCTTTAAAAAGCAAGTAAATATTTATTTTGGAGCAAAGTGAAGGCAGCTCCTCTATCACTTTTCTTTTTTACTTATATTTTTCTTATTCGTAGGGTCAGGGGCAGCAAAGTTGCCTTTTGGTTTTTGGTCTGGGGTCATAAAATACTGGTTTTGCAGACCTTTGCCTCATCAAGTAGGCATAAACCAGCTAAGAAAAGCAAACCTTTTAAGACTGTGCTGTCTGGACTCTGTGCATTGGTATTTTGTGCTTTCAGCTGTTGACCATGAAATGTCTGCTCCAGTGTAGAAAAATAAGGGTGCAGAAGAATTAACTCCACTTTTCCCCAAGCGTTTTTAAAATGAGGACACTTTAAGCAGCTCACTCAGACTGAGGAAGCTTTTTGGCTTTTTTTGGAAAGTCTGTCATTAATTCCAAAACTTCCCTGAAGTTTCAAAAACCAGCTGGATAAAAATTTTAAACTCTGGAGTCTAAAACTTTATTGAAGTCTAAGAATTATCTTGCATATTAAGTTTAAATCTAATTAGTGTGGATCTAGATATTTTTTTGTTTTGCATTCTGTTTTCTGTATGTTCAATAGATCTGCAACCTGCTTGGTTAATCTTTGCAGACCTTTTTACAAATAAGACATTGAAACTCCGTGAAAAAAAATTGCTCAAATTTGCAATCACAGGTTTAAAGATGTGTCTTATATATCAGTTTCTTTAAAATAATTCTGAAGAGATGAGTGCTATCTAAAATTTAATTTGTGTTGCTTTCCAACATTTCACTATATCATTTCATTCTCAGCTATTGTTTTTTATTCAGACAGATTTTTACAAAGTC
>VXBI01014116.1:246921-279971 GCA_013397375.1 Toxostoma redivivum
TTAGCTCTTCAGGCTTATATTTTCCATTCATAGTCTGCGTGGTAAAATAAAAAAATCCAACCTAGCAGGTGCTAGAAAAATAGATGAGTTGAGAAGAGGCAAGTTCCTAAACTAATTGTAATAGTGGTCTATTTTATTTTTTATTTTATTTTTTATTTTAGTGTATGCCACTGGACAGTACCTCTAGATAGTTCAGCATTTAGCAGAAAGACTAACACAAGAAGCCTCCTACTAAAGTTCAAAGCCTCTGTACTTTAAGTATAATTTAAAACTGTATTTGAAAAAAGTTTTCTTAGTTTGCAATTTCCTGTTTCAGTATGAATATTCTGCATGGCTGCCTCAGCTGAATAGCTTGAGTATTTAGCCTGTTGCCTTTGCTTTCTGACATTGCACTGAAGACTTGCAGATATCGATATGGTTATAAAAAATTGGCAATCCTATATTCAGAAGTAGTTTATTCCTTTTTCTTTCTTATTTCAAGGGATTGGATTTTGCCAAAAAAGCAAACTATACTTATGAACCGTAGCTTCTGATATGTGCTTCATATTTTCTCTTCCAGTATCTCTTTAAACTTTGTGTATTTTTTTTACAAGAAATGAGCTTAATGGCCATTTGCTAGCATATTTAATAATTATATTTTGTGTGTTTGGTGTTTTTCTTTTCAAGATGAAGAGGTCATGGTGTTTCATAGAAAGTGCAACATATTTACTTTTATTCATGCATGACTGGCTTTTTGTCTTCTGTAATGTAGTTACCGTATATTTTTCAGTGGTATAAGACTGAGACTGTAGGTCACTGCTCAGATCTATAATGCTTTTAAAATTTTTTTTAGAATATGAGGTTAATGCATAAGTTTAAATTTCACAAGTGTTACAAAATTGTATGCTCTTACTACATAGAAACTTGGGTTTTACATAACTCTGGTAGAAGAGTTCCAAATAATTCCACAATTTCAATACATACCTAGTTTTTTCTCAGTTCTGAAATGCATTTTCTGTTTAAATGAGGCCTTGAGAATCCTACTTTGATGCAATAATTTCTTCCAGTGCCTGATTTTGAGAGTTATGTAAGGATGATGATTTATAATGAAGTTCATTTATGTGATTAATTTCTTAGTAGTCTCAGAGCACTTTATATTTGGAGAATTATACTTCAAATTAATTTAAAAATTAAACAGTAAAGTAGTGACAATCATCTGCTATTCATAGAGTATAAAAAGCTCTCATCTACAAAATAATTTATAACTGTCTGAGAAAAGATCACCAAAACACTCAGTAAATATGCATTACTGTCCTGCCATTGCATAGGCTTATAATAACAAGAATGTTTAGCTTTGAAGCTGATACCATTTCCACTGCAAGAGGTAAGGATATCGTGGCCAATGTCATGTCCAAGGGGACATAGATGGCCATACTCTCTTCTTTATTCACACTGGCTAGACACCAAAGTGAGTTGTGGCTCCTTGTGGAAGAACTAGAGGAGCTATAAGTCAACTTCCTTGTCCTCTCTGAGGCAATTGATGGCATTTTGCATGCCACCATAGCTTTATGCACAAGAAGATTAAATAGAAGAAACAAAACATGTCGAGAAGCAGTGCAATAATGAATTGAAAAGGAAATGCCTGACACCAAGAGAGTAGTGAGGAAGAGTGAGGCATTGTCTATAAAAGAAATGTGAATATGGAAAATTGGCAGGCTTTCCAAGGCAAAATTAAATTTGTAGTACTTTCCACTCTGTTAACATTATACAACCAACACAGCTGGGAGGGCAGAATCCAGCTCCCCTCCCTTTCTTCCTCATCAACAAAACAGTTTGGCAATTTCCATTTAGGGCTGTCTGTTCCCTCTGACGACATCGCAGTTGCGCAGCTATTACTAATGACGTAATTTGAATACCATGGTTCTATTTACATATAATTAGCCATCTAATTTGTCTTGCAGCATTGTTATTACTGGTGATTATGTATTTGAGTTCCTTGAATATGGTCTATTAACATAGCTACCAAATTGTTCTTTGACTCAAGCTGACCTCGGAAAACTTCACTGTATTAAGGGTACTTAGATTAACTTTCAATGGACTGCAGGAGCTACAATTTTACCAAGTCTTATGCACAATATCTGGCAGAATTCTGAAACCTGAAGAAAAGAAACTAACAGTACTTAATCTTTCAAAGACAACTTGGAAAACAAGATTTACCAGGATTTTCAAACCACAAATCCAAGAAAGTTCTCTTGAATCAACTTCCCTTGTTCAAATCTTGTAAATTTCTGTGGTTAGTGTTTCTGTATGCTTGGGGCTGGCAACACAAGAAATTTTAGGTAGCCTGTCATCTTACCCAATCCATAAGCCATCTGAGTCCATGTGGTCAAGAGAATGTCTTTCCAGTGTCTAGAAATTAAGCTGAGTGTTGCAGGAATTCTCAGCATGTACACATCTTGGGGCCATGTCTGAGGCAAGGCAGGAAATTTTCTTGTGGAGATATCAGGAATAACGTTTTGACAGCAGGTTTTTCTAGAGTAATCAAAGAAAGGGTGAGAGATTTTGACCAGAAAACGATGCCATTTGCAACAATTACAGTAGCAGCAAAATATACAAATAGGAAAGCATGCTTATGTGAACCCTTGCTTACATTCTGAAAGGAGGAGAGCATAATCTTTTGTACTTTGTCAGCACTTAATTTTGTAGTGTCATTAATTTTTATGTGACTGGAATAAGACTTCACTTCTCCTCCTATTAGAAAAAAATTCACAATAACCAGCTACAACAGGTCCAGTTTTGGTAGTGACGTGAAAGATTGTACTGGAGCAAATCTTTCCGTAGGCTAATGGTATGGAGAACAGTATGTAAGCTCTGACCCATGTTAAGAAGCAAATTATTTGTGTCAGAGTAAAACTGACTCATGTCAGCTCTTGAATCAGCGTGACTTGGACTAAGCCTGTATGGATAGTTTGTAATTCAACACTTTGCTATTTGCAACATTGCTATAGAGATCACGAAACCTCTGGAAACAACAGGGTGCAAAAAACAAGGTAGTAAGAGCACTGAGTTAGGAACTTTGGGCTGTATAGTCTCCTAATGTACCACATGCTTGAGACCAAGAAAACAGGGGCTGGGACTCTGCCTTGTTTCTTGTCTGAGACACTCCCAGCAGTGGGTTAACTGTTGGTGCTTCTGCGTTTCTCATATTGTGATTGACCCACATTTTATGAGAGCTTGATACAATCAGGAAAATAACCTTCTCTCTTCCCCAAGAACTCTTACAAAGTTCCTCTGAAAAGTCCACTGTGCACAGGTATTGCAGCAGCATCAAAGCACAAAGCAGCATTCAAGAGGCCAGAGGAATTTAAATAGTACAGTTTGAAGGAGGTCTATGCAGCAATACAGTAGCTTGCCATAGCAAGTGGCTTTTATTTAGATAATCACTCAATTTGTTGGTCTTGTCATTATCTGTAGAGGATTCTTGACCAATTGAAAAATAATGTAGAAGCGTAAGAGAGCAATATCAGTTCTAGAAAGAATCAGAAATGTAGCAAAAAGGCCCATTGCTTCTGAGAGTGGGATGGAGCAGTTCCTGAAATGTTGACTGGATTAGATTGTACCCAGACAATTCTATTTCATTAGTTTTGCAATGAGTGAGTGGTGCTGAACTCTATTTGTTTGCTAGCATTCACATGATGAAGGATATCAAAAGAGAACCATAAAAAAAAGGGAAATTATTCAAACCCTTGTGCGCAGAGTTTCAAAGTGGAATATAGTGATTAGCTTTATTGACTCACATTAATGCTAAAATGAGCTGCATGGTTAAATCCTCAAGTATTACTGTTACTCTACCACACATCCACTGGGATTTCCTGGAACTTATCACCTGTGTTCTGTGAATGTAGTTTAGCAAGTGGTTATAGATTAAAGATATGGGATCTAGAAAATTGTTTCAGTTTCCTACAGCTGAAATATTATGGCTGCAGGGGGGAGGACAGAAAGAAGATTTAGCCTGTGTTTCAAATTTTTATGGATGGCAAGTGGACTTATAACATGAAGGTATCCAACCCCCTTGCAGAATAACACACTATCATCTTCTCTTGAGCTATAGATGAGGTAACTCATTCGTGGCCAAGATTCTGTGGCAAAAGCTGTTTACAGACTTATTTTGTGCTTTTTCTAATTATACTTAATTGACATTGTATTGGATAATGGAAGAAGTTAAATCTGATCTTTAATCATTGTGGTAATGTGTTCTTTTTTAATTATTGTCATTAGTTTGGGATTTTAATTTGCATTTTAATAAGTTTAATTAAGCAATGAATATTTATTTTCAGAACAATCAGTTTGTGATTTTCAAAAAAGTACTGGGGAAAAAACAGATTCCAGCCAGCAGTCCAGGTGAAAAAAAATGTTTCTGTTGTGCCATGAATTTTTAAAGAAGCACAGTATCTTTTTGTATAAATGTGAACATGAAGAAAGATCTAAAAATAGTTTGTAGGAAAGAAATATAAATCAAATAAATATAAATCAACGCCTTATGATGTACATTCTGCACAGCATGCAGAAAGATAAGCCACTCAGTTTAGGTTGACTAATTGGAAATATTTGACTATAGGACATTACTACTTCATAAGCAGTAAGATTTTTTTGTGTAGGAAACAAGGCTGTGTTGAACCATGTTCCTCAGGTTTCTTCATATACAGAACTGTGTGAAATATTTAAGATTGTCTTGCAATTAATAACTTATCCACGAGATGGCACAAGAAATCAATCTTTCTCTACCCATACTAGGACAGTTAATTCTGACAGACAGGTATGCCCTAATAGCCTACTAAGCAATTACAATATAATGTTCCCAGCTGAGAGCTTGGAATTTGTTATTGTACACTAATAACTGAGAGATAAGCATGTGGCAAGGGGAGCACTTCTTATTTGTTGATGAGGGAACACAGAATAGTATTGCTGTAGCTGAATTGTTTTTAACTAATATACATAAATATTCATGGAACTTACATGAATTAAAACACAAAGGCATCTGTTACACCATGAGGGACTTAGTGCTACAATGGGCACTTAATGCTCAATTAGAAAATTACATCTAAAAAAACCTTCTCAAACCAGTGCCTCTTCATGTGGCTAAGATACTAAAATTTGTAATAAATCCCTAGTGGAGTCCTCTGAAATATTAAGCATAATGGGTTTATGAGGGAATAAAAAATATTAAGAGATAGGTAGTGCCAGTTTCAATCCAAATTCTTTACAAATTGCAATGAAAGATACTTTCTTGACTGGCTATGATGAAATGTCTTGGTTTTCCTTGTCAGATAAGGTTTGAGGGAATAGTAAAAAATATCATAAGAGTACAGTTAACAATTGGCAAATAGCCTAACTGGCATCTATGAGAAGTAACAGTGGGTTGTGATCAAGCTTTGTCGAATCTTTCTGAAGTGGACAGTCTGAGTCCTCTTCAGAGACAGATAATCACTGGGACATTTGCAGGCATTGGTACCTCACAGTTGGATTTTTGCCTCTGCATATTCCAGGTTGTGAAATGACCTAAATTACTTTTTTTGGCGGGGGGGAACACTAGAACATCAAAATTTTATTGTCACTGTTCCTACTTTACAAAAAAGATCATATTGGCAAGGGAAAAAAAAAAATCAGCTTCTCCTTTGTTCTGTGATCCAGGAACAAGCTATTTTATCCTTTTCCAGTCCTGCTGGCATTTCTGGTCTGTTTGCAAAGTCTGAATGGGCCACAAGTCCATACCATACCAGCTCATACAAAAAAATGCATGTGTAGAAATTAGTTTTTTCATGGGTTGTATCTGACCACTATGGTGTCATATTTTGAGGAGCATGAGTAAAATTTAAAAGCTTCATATTTTGAAGTGCAATAATTAACTTACTGTTCTTTTTTTGCAGTAAGAGAATTTAGACTTCAGTCTCCTAGTGAGAAGCATTACCATGTGTATTATTACAAATATGCTCAATTATGCTAGTTTTAGGTAAATTGCCAGTCCAAAGAGGATTTACGAGAAAGTAAATGCAGGACATGCCTGAACAAAAGCAAATGCAGTGAAGTGTTTCAGTTTATTAAAATCGCTAGATCTTTTGAATTCCTGAATAATATTACATTAATTACGGAGTCATTAGAGAGGTTTTGTTTTATTACAAATCCTGAAATTCTTTCAGTTCTTTAGACATAGTCTTTTTGTTCTGATAAATACACAGTAAGTAAATACTGGCCCTGGACAAAAAGCCAAGACAAAATCATCTTGCCACAAGAATGGCATTCAGTGCTTAAATTTGATTTAAATTATAGTTGTGTTGAAATTAATTTTCACTGTAGTTTTATAATATTGTAGTGCTTTGGACTTGTGTGCCTTACCGTATCTCCTAGGATCTCAAGGATCTTTACAATTAAACTTTGGGATTGGGGAGTGAAGTGTCAAATCGCAATAAATGTAGATGGATTAATTTTGCCTTGCTATTAATGAAAACATCTCTGTGCTTTCCCGTAATATTTACTGTCTCCTCCTGTGAAGGTGATGACTTGGAAAAACACCTTTTTTTTAGCCATACTCTACAGAGTCATAGTTAGCTGTCTTACTCTTTATTCCAGTGTTGTGAAAATTTTAATTTCTAAGTACAATTTATAACTTCTTTTTAATCAGGATTTTTATAACTCAATGAACAGATAACATTTATTACATGCTCAAGTGACTGATAGAGTTTTCTAATACTTCAGAGCCTCTAGACACCCAAATAATATAGTCTTAGTGAACCATAGTTGTCCTCAGAACATACAAATTGTGTTTAAAATACAGATTTCTTAAGTGAGTGTTTGACTACAGCCCAGGCCCACCCCAGATCTCTTTCTTCCACCAAATTGTTTTTTGCCATGCTTTCTCAGGTTATTCAGATTATTCTGCTTTAACCAACTCTATTCTTTAGTAAGGAGGACATGTCACTTCCCCTTAGATTTTCCTCTCTACATTTATTACACTGAGAGCTGGCTTTCTCCAGCCACCAACTTCTGACTTCTTTTAGTTTGAAAATGTGTGTGGGGGTGGTGGTGGGGTGTTTTTTCCCCCTTTGTTCACTGTAATACGGAGTTGCTGTGGTGGCTGAGCTTTGGTGCATTCATGCTGAACTCTGCTTATAAGGGGTTTGTTTACAAGAGTCTAGTTAGACTGTAGATCTGAGATCCTTTAATGGTGAAGACTGGCCCAGGCTCATGGAAAGATTTCATCACATTTCTGAATATTTTTCTTTGCTGGAACCTGACCAAATTTTGTCCAAATCCTTCCTTCCGCACAGATTTTGCCTTTTTTTGACAGTGATGTGATACAAAAACTGACACTTCGTTTATTGTGACAGATATTTTTTTACTCTTCACTAAAGAGAAACAGGATAAAGAGAGAAATAAATTTTGGGGAAATGATGTGAAGTGAAAGCAGCAGGTTTTGCATAGTTAGGGTAGGAGCTATGTTTCTCAGGCAAAAATGAAAAAAAGGGGAACTCAAAGTGAGACAGAGCAAGCCTGCTGGAGTTGTTACACTTTCTGAGAATAAAAATATCCTCAAATTAACCAGTTCAGCTTACATGAACAGGGGTGTGTGTGTGTGTGTGTAAACACAAAAATTATTCATTTTTTCTTTGTGTTTGGAGTGTGTAACCAAATACACCTTTTCAGTGTGTTCCAGAGATAAGGAGTTTTTCTAGGACCTGCTTTCAGGGGCACAATAGAGCACAAGGGTACTTCAGAAGTCTCCAAATATTTGAAGACTTTACCCAAGCTTGAACTAGACTGTCTGGAATATGTCCACGATCAGTTAAAGCTTTAGTGAAAGAGATTAGGAAAAGGTATGTCAGCGTTCTTTGTGTTTTCGAATGAAAATACTCTCTGGCTTTCCTTTGTGCAGGAGTGTTTGGCCAGAATCCTTAGGGGATAACTGAGCAGCCAAACCACATGCTAGTTTACTGAGATACTACTAAGAGAATGAATAAATAATGGGTAGATAAATAATTGAGTCATATGTTTTTAGGTTTTTTGTTTGTTTGTTTGTGATGTTATAAACAAAGATTGAAGGTAGTCATTGGAGAATCTTATTTATCTTATTTAGTACTTGGGATTCATTCCATTGAAAGTATTTTCTTCCAAAGCAACTATATGAATAAGAACATACAAGGTTTGTTAATTCCATCTATATTTCACAGATGTAGAACATGCAAGATGGGTGTTGTTTTGGCTGAGTATAGAATATTCTGGGCTCAGGGCAATCATGAACATTAACCATTCATCCAGTCTTCCTGTATGCTTTTATTGAGGGTTTATAAAAAGTAAATAAGACTAACATGCTACTGTGCTCAAATATAGATTAATATGAAATTGGTTACTTGTGTAACCAAAGTCTGAGAACAGAGCTGGCATGAAGGAAGCACTGTGTTAGTGGTTGCACTGATGGGAATGACCTTAGCAGGGTGAAAGGAAGCAAGGGTTTGCTCTCTTCTGGCCTTTCCCCTCTGCATTATGACAAACTGAATTCTTTTGTGCTCCTTCCCTTCCCACAATAAAAGACAGCAGTACTGAGACCTACTCCACCCGGGATCAAGTTGCTCCCCTGTCTGTTGTGACCCACAGACTGACATTCATCTCCCACAGCCCAGTGGGGAGCTCTAAACTAACATCTACTCTGAGCTGATTTTTCCTCCAGATGCTGCAGGAAGGGTACCAATCAATAGTTAAATATTCTTAGGCTCTTTTTGTTAAAACACATTTAAGATCTGTTAGGCAAGTTTCTTTACACTTCTTTTTTAATTTTATCAGCTGGCAGAATGAAGATTAGATCTTTGGGAACAGCTTTGGTTGGAGTGTTGGCCCATCCTATGAGAAGGGAACCATAATTGTAGTGGTGACAAGCTGTGGTCTGACCTGGTTGCTGCCCAGGTGACTCTCCAACACTACCTGTCTTTAATCTCTGTGTCACATCACAAGACAGAGGTAAACCCATAGCCCTGGGCATTGTGTGGGAAGGGATTTTACCGTCACATTAGCTCATGATCTCTGGCACTCATGCTACAACCTTGGCACCCTGAGTGTTGTCCAGGCTCCTTTGCTGCTCCCCAAACCCTGCATAATCTTGCAGTGCCCTGGGACGATGTGCCAGGGCTTGGCTGTTGCACTGGCATGTGGTCTTCCTTGGTGAGACACTGTGCACTTCCATTTCCAATTTGCTGTTCCCCTTTACAGAAATGGTCCAAGGGAAGAGCATTTGAAAGTAAAGAAGCACACTGATACCTAGAGTCTATGTCATAACTTCCTAGCCCTTTAATTAATGGTAGGTCATTTAATGATGGCAAGAGGAAACATACTCTTGAGTATCAGGGTTTGCAGTGGACTCTGTGCTCAAAGACCTTGATTTCTGTTTCTTAAATGAAAATGTGGAAGTAAGAATGAGAATAAGAAATTATGAAGCAGTAAACCATAAACTGCATTCACTGGGAAGCAGTTAAATATACACTGATATATGGTACATATATGTGTGTGTGTGTGTGTTGACATGTATACATGTTTATATAAATATACATTGGTATAGTGTGTGTTTCAAGCCAGCCAACTGCTCACCTAGAAGATGTAGTGTGTCCTTTTTAAACAAAACATTCTGAAGCAGAACATTGCTCTTTTTAACTAGAAAGGAAACAAAATTGTATTTTGGAACAGATTTGACTTCTTTTATTGATCATTTCAGAGTCATTGCTGTCTTATCTGTGTAGTATTTGCTATTCCTATTTCCATCAAGCATTCCTCGTCAATTCACAACACAATTTGGAAAAACTTGGAGGAAAGCCCAAACAGAAGCACACTTTGAGGATAAGAGAATATTAAAAACGTTATAGTTTCATCCTCTTTGAATAAAATGCTTATAGCACTGTGTTTGGAAAAGCTGTTGGACTTTCAGCACTCACTTTCAGGAAAGAGACAATGTCTCTTCTGTTGCTCACATTTATCTGCTTAGAATCTTTTATGTGAGATCACAGGACACCTTTTTTTTTTCAAGGCTGTAGATTACACAAATAGACTGCTTTGTGTAATTTTAGAGGTGAGCTAAATAGGAGCTGAAACTGCTGAGTGTCTCACACTGTAAATCACACCAATTTTGCTTAAGTAATTCACTTGCATTTTTTCACATCTGAAACTTTAGGTTTTTTGAATTTTAAGTATATTGCGAGCATTTATACAAATCCCAATCTGTGTCACAGTATTTTGTCTGGAGTTTTTTCCAGCAATATATCTCAGGTTATTTCATCATTATTTTAGCATTTCTGGAGAACTTAAGCAGTAACAGCATGTAGAATGTGGATTATAGGGTGTTGCTGGTTTTACATCTGTCTTCAAAGTGAGTTAGACTGAACACAGTGGATGTAATGAGATGAGATGAGGTGAGTTTCAGCAAGTGCAAAATCATTCCTTCCTGCTTGTACTCCTCTCCCTCAGTATGCAGGTCATGTACAATGCATAGTGAAGAATCATTGATGTAATTGTCAATTCCAACATCGTGTAATGATGATTTGTAGAGATTCAGCTATCAGAAAATACAAGAGTCAACACCATTTTGTTATACCTACAGCAAATCTGCATAGTTGTAGCTTCTCTGAAAATTAATACCTTCCTTTGCAGAAAGAAAGGGACCAGCTCACAAGACTTTAAGCCAGTCCAAACGATTTTTTTTTACAGATAGATTGATTTAGATCAATAAGCAAGCACACTTGATGTAAGTAGCTTTGGTGGTTTTTTTTTTCTTCTGTTTGTTTCTTGTACTAGTAATATTAGTTTCTTCAAGAACATTAAATTCTTATTGTTCGGTAAGAACCTAAACATTTTCATTATTAAATTAATGAACTTATTTTTGAGATTTATATCTAAGGCTAACAAAAACTTAATTATGTAGCCGTGCATATTTATTAAACTGTAGCTAATTTTGTTAAAAATAGTCAATGATGCATTTCTAAGTTACTCTGTGATTATTCTTTTCTTTATGGCTGATGCCAAATTGCTTTTGAATAGAACAAGAATTCACTTTAAATGAACACAAGTGGTGTTAAAGAACTATTTCTGTTAAGCAGTAGCACTATAATAAATGTATTGGCTATGTAATGCATTTTCAAAAGTTAAAATAATATTTAGACACTAAATGAATGTATCTAGTCAAGCAAATAAGCAGTGTGTACAGAAATGAAAATGAAAGAATTGTTCTCATCACCAAGACCTGCTGCTAGAAGATCTCAGGTTCTACAGCCTATTTTTGTATAAACTGAAAAAGTTCTAGATTGTGGTGTTGCTTTTTTCTTAATATCTCATTCAGACTATCAGTAGTATCATGAGTTGGTCTGAATTAGTTGGATAAACTGAATAAAATGTTCTCTCTTTATTGTAAGAAAAATTTCTCACCATCCCAGTATTACTAGTGGAGCTGCCTGGCTCTGCAATTTGTTTTTTAAAACCTTGGTGGAAAGCAGGTATCATTTCTTATTTGAAAACAAAAATTTAATGAGCTTAATGATTTTGTGTTTTAATTTGCAATTCTTTGTAGGAACTCCAGAAAACCTCTGGTATTCTCTTATATTATTTAACTTTTGCAATACATTTATCTGCCTTTCTGAATATAGACATGCAAGAAATTAATTGTTTTAGTTAATATGTAATTGAGAGTAATCTGTATTAAGTAAATTTAAAAATTATTTTGTATGCTGTGGGTTTCATTCATGTATAAATCACTAAAATTAGAGAGACCTGGGAAAATAATGAAGTTGCATACATTTTTTGGCACGTGTAAGTACCTTCTCTAGGTATACATATCATGTATGTTCACTTTGAAGTACATCAGTGACCATTAGATAAGATTTAGGTTTTTACAGAAGCAAATTCTGAGTTTTTTCTGTAGGTGTGGCCTTAGAAGTTAATCTTGGTAAAATCAGGTTCTAATGAAATCAGTTCTATGCAGTTGTATGCAAATGGCCCCTTTCAACTTTGCTTACAAGCTGAACTCTACAGATAATTATCAAGTCAATTTTATGACTGGATGAGGTAATAACATTGATTGTTATTAAACTGAACTATTATTTTTGAGAATAAATTTTTTAAAACTTAAATGAAATTATGAAAGCTTTTTTTTTCTCCTCCAGATAAAACAATGAAATGTTGCATTCATTTAAAAATGTTCAAAATTCCTTGTATTTGGTATTTTTTATGCTGGAGGTCCTTTCCACACTCATCATCAATACGGAGAGGCATTTTTCAAAAAAAATCGTGTGAAAAATGCTCCCTATTTCTTCCTGTGAAGTGCATTGTATTACACTACATTCATTTGCCTGAACATAGTTTGTGCAAACAAATTATGTGCATAGGATGTTCTTTGTATTTATAGATGCACACTTAACGAGCATTCTTCAAGTCAAGGACAACCTAAGTGCATTTCATTTGGGAAAGTGTATCATTTTTGCCACACAGGAATAGCATGGGAACTTTCTTGAAAATGCAAACAGAATATTTCCTATTAAATAGGCAACAAGATATAAACAGGAGGCCTCTGTTCTAGAGCAAATAGAAGATTGGCCTTTTGCATTTCCCCTTTACCAAGAAAATATATAACCTACTTGGCATCTTTTCATGATGATTAATTTATAAAGCATTAGTGTGAAAGGGCTATGTGAAACAGTATTTAAGGAATGAAATATGTTTTGATGAAAAAATGCTACTGATGCCTTCTGACTGCTGTGTCTCCAGCAATTACAGAAGTGCTAATTTTTATAAGGAAATACACATAAAACATTATGAGGTAGGATTTCTGAAGAACAGAAATTACATGAAGACAATTAGTGTTAAAATTAATAAGAAGATAAAAATACTCCTTTCATATCACTAATTAAAAGTGATGTCAAAGTATACTGTGGTTTGCTATCCATAAGCACCAGGTCCCAGTATGGCATGAGGACTGGAGCCTCTCTATCAAATAGAGTGAAGCCTCACTTTCCAAGAATCCAAGAACTGTTTTGGACCTAAAAGTCTCTTTTCCCCCTAGTTCTGCTTGCTTCCTAAAATTTGACATCTGGACAGCCACAATGGGCTGAATGTTTTCCGTGCTCTAGTAAGGAGTAGCTACCAGGGTGTGGTCTTGACCATAGAGTATGGGAGCAGAGAGGACACTGTTGCTCTATGTCTAGGGTCTGGGATTCTTGACAGATATATGCAACTGTATGGATACTTGCCTGAAAAAAATCCTGTTTCTTCATAAAACAAAGAAACAGGGGAAATGCTGGTCAGCAGCAAATGCCCAAGAAATAGATACTTTTCCAGAATAATTTGTGGCTTGCTGATTAGTAGTGGTTTTGTAAGTTTGTCTGATAGCATCTTAAATCATCTCCAGAGAGAAGAACTTCAACCCCTGAACTCATACACATTGGATGAAGAAGCAACTTCTCCTGCTTGCTTTGAAATTGCCACCTACTAGCTTCATATGAAGTTCACCAGTTTTTCAGTAGGGAATAGTTATTCAATACATTTCCACTGCTTGTGATCATATAAAATTATGATATGCCCTATCTGATCTGTTACATGCCTTATAATAAGCAGGCAATATAGTTTTTTATACCTAGACAAATATAAGACACTTAAGCTGAGAATCTGCGTAGCAATCTATGTATAACCAATACAGATGTGATATATATTTGGCATACAAGTATCTTTGTGTGATTTAAGCTCCATCCAGCTCATTGGTTAAAGACATTAATACAGAAAACTTGCTAATTTCTTCTTTCAGATTTGAAAACTGGATCTCCGTGTTTAGTGACTTTGCAATTACCTCAGATTTAGCTCTTTTTTAGATGACCTAAAAGGGGTGTTATCCACTGAAAATTCCAAAGGTTGTCTGTATTTAGTGAGTTAATGCTAATAGAAATGTGTATTATGCAGTAATAACTGTAATTATTACATCTAAGGACTCAGGAACCTGTTTTTAACATTGTTTTCTGGTGAAATTATCATTATGCAATGTCTACTAGTCTGTCTTTCTTTTTGCTTAAGAAATTTGAATCTGTTGACCAATTTTTATTGACTTTGGAATAGACATCTCAAAGGAATTTTTCTTTAATGTCTGTTGAAATTAGTGTCTAAAACAACATAAGGGGAGGGTGAGAAGAGACTTGAGTCCCTGTAATAGGTGAGTTTTCCCTACAAGGACACAATATGTTTGGCAGATATGGTCCAGCCAATCCAGGTGCACATGTAGGTGGACTGGTATCATGAGCACACAGCTTCCTGTGAGAAGTTGTGATAAATCCTCTCTGTGGCCTGTTAGAATAGACACAGGAGAGCAGTGTGGAAGAAGAGCCTGTAATAGGTTCAAAGTTTGGCTGGTCATGGCAAGCAGGATTTTATTCCTTCTATTCATTAACAGCCTTAAAGGCCTAATGGCTGTGTTTCAAAAATCATTGCGAGAGGTGGAAAGAAGAAATGTTAGAAAAATCCCAACAACAAAAAATGAACAACAAGAAAACCCACCTGCATCAGCAGGGAAACCTGTAGGAGAATTCTTGTGGAGTATCTCAAGAGAAAAATTTGTTTTATTGAAGTTAGTGACAATGTTTGGGTTCCACATACTGAATGTGCCCATGCTGCAGAATTCATAAGTATTTTTGCAAAGTCAAAGGTGAGTATTTTGTAAGCATCAAACCAAATCACACAAATTTCAGCTGCTCAGCAAAGTAAGTTCACTAAACTGATCTGCAGCTGAATGTATGTAAAATCTAATCTTTACTTTGCAGACCAATAGCCATAAAACCACATTTTGCTAGGAAAATATCTATTTTATAAGATATTCTTTGGAGTGTGGACTGATTCTGTGTGAAAGGTAGGCAGGATCTAACCCAGAATGTGAGTATAGCTAACCATAAGTTTATTCAGTAATTCTTTAAGCATAAACACAGACAGTTGACAAGTTTACACTAGGATTTGGCCTTAGTTTTCAGCACAAAAGAAATTGGAAATACTCAGCTTTCCCTCCCTCAGTAAATCCAGATGACAAGGAAGTGTGCTGAAATGGTCACTGGCTCAGCTGATGAGAGGTGTGTATGCATGTACAACGAAATGATGAGTCAGGGGCATGTCAGGCACCTCCTTGGTCTTCTGATTGCTGGTGTCATCTGTGTGGCTCAGACAAGATGTTTCACAGCTCTGCTGAAAGATGGAGCTGTTTGTCATCACATCATAAAAGCTATCTTCCTCTAGTGACCATCGTCCTGGGCTGCTGACTCCACGTGTTTTAGTGTACACTTTTGAGGATACATCCACTATATCAGTATGTGAGAAAGTTACGTTTGGTCTCCTTTTAGAGAAGGACTTTTGGAGCCTGTTGCAGACCAGGGTTGTGCTGCCTGGTGATGCTACAAGTGGCAGGGAGCTGTTCGCTTCTGGGAGAAGAGCTGCCAAGCCTGGTGCCACCCTAAGCATCTCCTCTGCTGCTCTGGACAGGTCGCATCCTGCACCACAGCTCACAAGACAAGACTGTTCCTTTGCACATGAAACATTGGAGTGTTTAATGAAGACATGATGGAGTTGTACAGGAAAGTCTCTTGGGATTACAATTTAGACACCTAATCTGTGGCTAAATTACTGTATAGCTAATTTCTTACTGGATATGGCCTATAATCACGATAAACTCTTTTGATGCATCTTTAAATACAGAGAGAACAAAGATGATCATATTTTTCTACATCCTGTCTTTTCCTTCCTTTTTAGACTTTCTTAAGGTTTTCCTGAAAAGCTTTTCAAGGGCAAGTGAAAGGAGACTAAAATTATACTTTTGGCATGAATCACACATACAACTATTCAGATGAAATTTTAGTTGTATAAGCAATTTTTTTCCAGTCATGTCATCTTCAGTGCAGGAGCCAGATGAGAAAATATTTGTCCATCCTGTGTTCTTGATATATAAAGCAATGTCACTGCTAGTGTAAAATGGGTTTAAAATGCAGTTTCAATTTTTTTTTGTATGGTCTGCCTTCTTTACAATGTGTTCAACTTTCCCAATTGTTACTGTGTGTGCTGTGGAAAGTGAAGGCAAAAACCTACAATGTGTCTCTTTATGGAAATCATAATTCTCCAAAACCTATCCCCTTCAAAAAATATTTCAGCAATCCCTGTGTTCTAAGTGCTTCAGAAGCACAGTCATGTACAATTGATAGCAGCTGAAAATAGTTCCACATATTCTCTTACAATTCTAGAGTTAATGTCTCAATGATGTGTTATGGATTTGAATTTCAAGAATGCAGTTGTTTTTTCATGATAAAAACTCTTCTGGACAGGATTATGGAACATAAAATTCAGCTCAGAATTGTGTTGATATACGATGTGTATAAAAAAGTAAATCAAATCAGGTTGATAATTTCTTTTCAGCATAAATTGTATAGAAGAGGGGAGAAATCTTTTGCTGGGAAAGACAAAACAGACTGCATTTCTACCTTTCATTATTCAACACAGAATGCTGAAAAAATAAAATGTGCTTTTGGAAATGCTCATATACTTCACAATGTTTGTAACCATCAAAAAACTCCATGCCTGTGTATCCCAGCTGTACTTCAGTACATCCAGCTGCATTTTACAGTGTGAATTAGATTTGAGTCTGTCTCATTTTCATCCATGTGCTAAATTGTAGTCTGCAGACCAAAACTAATCCACAAACATTTATTTTGAAAATTAAATTCACACACCAAAACCTAAAGGGTGAAAATCTACACCACAAAATGTTTAAACATTGAGGATGCATGTGTTTAGTCAAAGCATCTCTGACGAGAGGCTGGTTTCCAGCTATGTGCCTAGATAGATACATAGACTTCAGCATATGCAATCCACAGTGCACTTTAATATGTATGATCTGCTTTGCCACATCGTGGGTATACTTGAATTTTTAAAAACATGTTCAGACTGCAGGGTGTGCATGAAATATGAATGTTAGAAAGAATGCAAAACCTTTTCTTACTCACATTTCCTTTGAAAGCCAGCAAGGTCATTGATGTAGAACTTAGTATAAAAGAAGGGATAATTAACACTGGACTATGAAATGCTGTTTCTCCGTGGAGGTATGCTGATTGAGACACTGGGTTTCCAGTAAGCTCTGGGTACTAAGGGTCTGTAAAGGTCTTTCTTGTTTAGCACCTTCTTTGCCTAGTCTGTCTCTAACAAGATGCTGTTCAGCTCTCCGGATGCCTGTGTTTCAAAGAAGTGGCCTAGGGATAGCTTTCACTTCTAAGTACTAATCAAAGTCAGGGTTTTTTTGTTTTATATTAAAACTCTTTCATGCTTTTGCCATGTAACTCCTTGAGCAAATTTTTTGATTATGTGACATTTAAAAAACATAGCCTTTATGTCATGTCTTCTTTCAACCAGCCACTGTGGAAGAATTGTGCAAACATCATGCTTAAAGTACTTTGTGCACTGTGTAGCAAGCCAGTAGTGACTTTCACAAGTTCTGTCTCACAGCCCTGTAATATCATCAGGTTTAAAAACCAGCTTTATTTTATGCTAAAGAATTAATAAAACCAAAGGAAATCAAAAGTTGGAATTAAAAAAGAAAGCAGGTCTGAACTCTATGGGCTGCTGCTACCCTTGCTCTTTATTGTTAATAAAGCAATGCCAGCTAACATCATGTGTCCCAGGGGGCTGGGGACAACCACCAGCCAGAAATCACTGAAGGGGTGCAACACAGAGGTCACTTTGCAGGGTCTTGCAACATCAAAGACTAAGTTTCCCTTGCAAGTCAGCAGTATCTGGAGAATAAATACTGATGAGACAATACTGATGAGCATGGCAGGGACACAAACTTTTGCCAAGCATCCTCCCAAAGGACACGGCTGCTGCCCCTTCCCCATGCACTTCTTCCATCTCTCAGAGGAGAATCTGGAAAAGCTGGATGGAGCTGGCTGGAAAAGCAAAGTCTGGTGTAACTGGCTGTGTGTAAGCAGGAGTCAGACAGAGGGAGGGACGAGGAGAGGATGGACTGTAGGTAAGCCAGGGAGCTCATCTTAGGCTGAAATGTGGGAAAAAGAAAAACTGCAGTAAATGTGAAACACGGTGCTAAAAATAGGCAGGTCAGAAGGAACAGCTGTGAATGAAGAGGGAAGGTGTGTTGCAGCATTTGTCAAGGGCCAGGAAAAAGTTCTGTCAGTGGCTGAGCTGTAAAAATTAGACCAGACATAATTTTTAAGACTGGATGGGTAGGAGAAAAATGTCTCTATGCAATAATAATATGTAGAAAAAACTGAAGCCAAATTGTAGATATGATTAACTGAAACCAGATTTCTTGCTGGTCATTTTACTTTGTAATACAAATGTTACCTTGTCCCCACATGAAGCTCACTGAATTTGAATATGTTTCTATATTGAAACAAATTGAACAATTATTATGAAAATGAAGATGTCTGTAGAAGGGCTGTTGTTGCTAATGAAGCTGTGTTGTGTAAAAGCTCAAAGAAGGTTTAAAAATTTTGTCATTAACAGTTAAAATGTATACTTTGGCATAGTATTTGTCATTTTTATCCCATATGACATACCTTTTTATTTTTAAAAAGAGAAATTAGCTCAAAGTATTGATCTTTTACAGTATAGGATCTGCTCCTCTAAATTGTGTGACTAGCTCTTAATTTAGAAAGTATGTAACACCTGTACAGCTAGAACAGATTTGAAAATATTTGCATTTTTGTTTTCCTCTTCTGGAGCACAAGAGGAATCAATTCTACTGGAACATCTGTACGTCTGGGAACAGAGAATGGCATGACTCTTTGTTACAGCTAGTATCCTAGCATACAGCTATAATTCTGTTATTTCTCTGTCACTTAGCAGCTTTTGTTTGGATTTGAATCCCAGTGAATTTTTAAAAGGTATAAATTTGTTGTGGAGCTTTAATATTGATTTGTGCTGTGTAGTTCCAATTAAGAATTCCCAGAAATGCACTAAAATGGCATTGTGTTTGTTGTGTTCTTGAGTTTGCTTGTTAGTTTTTTAAGGGAGGAAAAAAATTATGGCTGCTATTTTCCACTCACCTAAAAGCTCTTTCGTGATTATAATTCATATTATTCAGGCTCATACTGACCACACAGTAAATAATGTTTAATTGCCTTTGATTACAAAGAAGAAAAAATAACTCTAGCAATTATGTATTTTGTTAGCACTGCTGCAAAATACAAGAAGAGTACTTGCTGATTCCCTAATGACTTGGGATCCCACAAAATGTATGATTCTTCACCATGTTTATCAGATTTAAATTCAATGTTGGACAGGGAGGAGGAGTGGCTTACTGGGAAAAAAGAATATTTCAGGCAGTAGCAATTGTTTTTATTTTTCATGTAATAGGGAATAAAGAATGTGATGCAGTCTGATACATTAGTTTTTAACAGGTGGGGAAAAAATGACTGAAGTCTGGAATCACAGGTCTGGAGAAATGTGAGAAGCTAGAAAAAACATTTGAAAGCTTGAAAAATTATTTACATTGTGCAGACATTAATGTCTCTACATAAATTTCAAGATCCCTAGGCACCTCTATTCAAATATCCAGAGGAAGGTTTTTTGGACTTTTCTATGAATATCCAAGGCAGTTTGTAGCTTTGGTGACATTTTAAAACAGGCAGGTCATAGAAAGTTCAGTAGGAAAAATCCAATGCTTTTCAAACAGCCCTTTTCTATGGGAGACAAACTCCAAAAAGAATTAATGGTCTAAACACTGTTAAAGCCTTTCTGTAGGTGAAGTTCAGTATGCATATATGGAGAATATCAACCTGCCCATTTTTCTTCCATGATGAATCCTTTTCAATAGGTCTTGTCATGATGGGGAAAAGGTGACCAAAGATTCCTTTGATGGGGAGCTTGGCCTTATAACTACAAAGTAAAAAACTTTCGGAAAAGGGAAATATTTTCCTGATTTATCTATTCTGGTAAAAGAATGCTATGATACAAGCATCTGTACCACAAACTATAGTGTCCACAAGGCAGCTATACAGACAGTTAAAAAATCTAATATAGAGAGAAGGGCTGTGCATGTATGTTCTTTCCATTTCCTATTTTCTATTTAATTTTCAGATCAAATGAAGCCTTTTCAGTTTTCTTTTCCAAATAAAGAGGAAAATATCTGTAGGGGCAGAACTTATGGGCCAAAGAAGGAAACTTCAGTCCAGGACATTATCTAGAAAAATTAATCCTTAAAAATCCCAACAATGGATATGACAAAGAAAAATCTGTTGGCAGCAAAGACAGACTCTGTAGGCCAATAAAGTTAACTGTTTTGATGTTGTTATTTATTTAAAGACGTTCTCGTAATGATAATTTTTAAGAATGGCAGTTCAGAATTGTTTAATGCTTTCAGATTGCCATAAAATAAAAGAATAGGATCATATGGTTGCATGCATTTTCATCGATCCAGTCAAACAGAGGAAAGTATGCTTATTTATGCTAGTTGATCTTTTGAGCCTTAACTCAAATAATCCTGTTCCCATTTCAAGGTCCTGAAAGAATCATGCCACCCAAAACAGGAGCAAAAGTAATTCCAGTTACAGCTGGAAAAAGTTTTCTCTTAGATGTAAATTATGACAACTTCCTCCTGCAAGAAGCTGCTGTCTTGATTTTTTCATCAGTAAAATGGGATGATGAAAAGAGCACCATTCCCCGATACCTAAGAGGATATATTTAAGATTATTTGTTTGCAGTGCTAGAAATATGTACCACCGTATTTTTATTAAGATATAGATTGCTTGACTAAACACATTATTTTCTCCTAATATACTATAAGACTAAATTTATACACAGTCACTAGTCTGTGAATATACATCCTCTGTAACAAATTCTCATGTTTGCTTTTAGCTGCAATGCTTAGAGTTGCCATTTTTGTATATATGAGAAACAATCAAATTTCATGCAGCTGCCAAAGACTTGCTTATTCAGAAGCATAAAACCTGAGCATTTCACCTAGATCTAGCAGCTTGTGTAGAAAGTCGTAATTTTGGCAACAGAAAATTAAACTGCTGCTGAACTTGCCTGGCCAAGCATTTGTGGATGCTCTAGGAGCAGGTTCAACATGCAGAGGCAGAGCTTCTTGCTCCATTAAGCTTTTCCAACATCTGTCCCCAGCGTTGAAAGCTCTGTGCTGACACCTGTTGAATAGCAGATCGTTTACAGGGTAGTATGTCATGGGCTTAGTTCATCCCAGTTTTGATAATCTCTTTAATTCCTGTATGCCTGACATGATTTGAGATCTGCTGACACAGGATTTCTGTGGTTCATAACATGTATCTCAAGACAGAGAAAGTCTTTAGGGTTTCTTAATACTTTCCTGCTTTGAACTTCATTCTCACATGATGAGGTTAGAGCTTGAAAGTTGTTTTGATATTCAAGAACTTTCTGGCAAATGTTTATTATTACTGCTTACTTTTCAGTGTGTGGACGTAAGTTTCCAAATGCCATTGTGGGTGTGGGAACCAGGAATGCCTAATGTATAATTGCAGGGATCATGAATGTTATCCATGGCTTGGGCATGAAATGTCATGTCACTATATAAATTCTAGCCCCTCTGTTTCCTTCCTAGCAAAATAGGCATTGCACCTCATGAGCATTTCAATGACCTGATTTGCCATTTTGGATATAAAATATTTTTTTCATCTACTGGACAATAAATGTCACTTTTATATTTAGATAGCATCAGACCCCTGAGCTTCAAATTCACATGCTTGTTAAATATTTTGATTGTTTTCCTTAGATGGGTTGCCTGGAGATGCATGAGAATGTGTCTTTTAATATATTTCTATCTTTATAACCCTGCTTGAAATCTTTGTACATTCTTATCTGATTTCGTAATCTTTACTGCATTCTTAAGCAGCCCTTTTGGTAGTAGATTAGTAATCCAGAGCAAAAGACTCCCATATAAACAGAAATTCTCTTAACTGTCCCCTGGACCAGTGTGCAGCCTTTTTGTGGGGCTTAGCTGAATGTGAGGGATCTGTATTTAGTGAGGGAGCTGTATTTAGTGAAGGAACTTTCTGATCTTGTATATATATATATCTATATGTATATATATATACACTTCTCTTGGCAGATGAGGATTTGTTGTATACATTCCTAGACAACAGAAAGTGTCACTGGGAGGCTGGGGGCAGGACACGTTTCCTTATACTCACGTTTCAGAGTCAATGACTAATTATCCTGCAGGGTGTTTCCCAAGTCAGCACATAGAGAACAAAAATCCATGATCGTGACTCCTAGGACAACGCAAAAAATAAAGGGAATTTTAAAAAAACATGAAAGAGACATTACTATTAGCTACAGTCTGAACACCACAAATTAAAAAAAATCAGGCTTGCTCTATAGATGTCCTGTAGCAATGTCCTAGGGTTGTGATCTGTCTGCAAAACTGGAACACTACTATGTGTTTGAAGACTTACTGTTGCAATGCCTACTAAGACCTTCACATTTCCAACTTACCCTATAACTGCTCTAAGAAAAACTAAGTTAAAAGAATATAAAATAGTTTTTCTGGCAGAATCCAAACATAGGTCTTGAAGTGCCAATGGCTACAGAAACAAGCAAGCAAAAGGAGTATAAAATTGACTTACTACTAGATTAGATCCAAAAGTGTCCTTTGCTTGGTATTGTCTGACCAATTGCTGGTTTGCCGGTTGTGCTTTGCACTTCCACAATTTATTATGTGGTTCTGAGGTCAGTGCTTAATCTATTTTCTATGTACAAGTGGCAGAAGGAATTTGGAGATTGTGGTTTTTTGGTAATGATCCAAAAGTACGCTATGAGCCTGTAACAAATCCCTAGTCCTTTCCCGGGTAAATGTTTCAGAAATCCAAACTATTTTATGCTCCTTCCAGGAAAATGTTAAGGACTCTCATCATCAATAGGTGTGGTTATCTCCTGCCCATTTAGTAAACAGAGTCAGATAACAACTACTCTGGTATTGTGCTAATAGTTAATGTATTGCAAGGCACAAAAGCAGAAAGCCTTTTTTTCTGGGTGTGGTAGTGTTTCAATGCCAAAATGAAGCATTTTATATATTGCGTAAATGTACACTTCCTAAATGTTGTTTTTTACCATTAACTGATCTCATTAACTGAGTGTGATGAATATAACATATCATATGGTCTTATGCAGTAGGAACCAGTGCTTAGCTTAGGAGTAAAACAAATTTCCCCCACCTATTTCTCACCTTTTTTGAAGGATATTATTGTAATACCTGGCTTAGAGTCTGCCATTTCTGGCTAAAAAGAACAGGTTTTTTTTCCAAATATGCAGTTGCTTTGTTTATGTCTTTGCCATTCTAAGCATACTGTCTCCTTTATCTTTCTCAATAGACATGAAATATGGGAGAGAGGAGGGAAATGCAATAAGATGAAATAGGTAAATTGAGGGGCTGACACTAAACTCAAGTGTAGGGGAATTAAAAAGTATTTGAAAGCTAGACCTCAGTATAAGTAGGCAATTTGAAGGAAATGGGAGCAGAATGAAAAGGAAAGGTAATAGATATTAAAAGAATAGATACCTCTTTGAAGAGCTACATACGAAAAAAACCCAAAGACTATGACAAAGTGGAATAAGGTCGGAGAACAAAACAATCCAGTAGGTAAGGATAAGAATAAAAGAGGGAGATGAAAGAAAATGAGCATAACAACATGGAAAAAAAGATGACATTCAATATTCTACAGAATGCTAAATGTTTTTAGAAGTTCATGGCAGTAAGGTCAACAGAAGAACCAAGACAATTTTAACTGAACATGTGAAAACTCACATAGGCTCTCAACAACCTGGAACTTCCATCTGCTGTTGTATTTAAGGGTCTGACTTCAGAACACAAAGTGGAGGTGCTGAAGATAAGTGCAGCAAGTTCTAAGGTAGCCCAGATGAGAGAGTAAATGAAAGTCTTCCCTGAGAGACTTTGAACAGCCCCATGCTCTAGTCCCTGTCACTGAGGGGAATTGTTTGCTTGTTTTATTTCTGCTCACCTGCTGTGTGTTATGGAAGTGCCATTTATCCAGCAGGAAGAACTAGGCAGAAGTGTGTCTGAATGAGGGACCCTCCCATCCCACATTTTTCCAGCAGCAATAGAACCATGCTGAAAGTTGAGGTGATAGGGCTGGAGGAGTGCAAGAAATCAGTTTGTTCTTCCAGCTCATGGAGATTCTGAGCTACCTCTTTCTTAGAAGAACATGAGAGATATCCTTCCTTGCTCCATCTCCCAGCTCTTTGGTAACTCATCCACTGCTCAGGGAGTCATCACCTAAGAGCTGGCTCTTTTCTCTAAACACTGATCTCTTTAGCCACCACAGCATTCAGATAAAGCCACCAGTTTGTAATGCAGAGTGGTCACGACCTTCCTCACTCCACATGACCCATTAGGATGTGGAAAACTCATGCAGGAGCTGGTCTTTTCTGTGTGGCAAATATTGACTCTTCTAATTTATTGCTTCTTTCTAAGCCCTCACAAACAGAGTACAGGTTTTCACAGAGCCCTGAAATCTGGTTTGTAGATTTATCATCAGATCAAGGATGATGCATAAATGAGCCTCATGCTTGTATTGCAACATTGGGCAGTGGTGCTCTCCATTTTGCAGATAAGAAAACAAAGTATAGTCTTGCCCACAGCGAGGACACTCAGGAAATGTAAGAAATGCAGTGGAGAGAGAGGCTGGAACAGGACCCTGGGGCCTGACAAGGCAGCATTTCCATTCACATGTGGCGATAGTTGGGATGAGGGCACTGCCAGGCTGCTATGGTACATAGATGTGAGCATGTCTGAGAAATTTGAAGAATAGACTTTGGACCAGGAACTTTGAAGGCCTTGCTAATAATGGAGTAGCTTCTGCTAAGGATTAATCAATTTCTGCACTTAAATATCCTGGTAAATTAATTCAAATAGGCAAACATTTTCTAAAACCAAAATTAACTTGTGTCTGTCTTGTAATTGATGGCTGAGAAATGTCAAATCATCCTCTGTCTGAGACTAAAATATAACAATGAGCCTCTATTTTTAATGTTCATTTCATACCACAGACTATTTAGCAAAAAAGGGTGAAAATGACATTGGAAAGTGATATCTAAAGTTGGTAATTTTGTAGTTTAGGAGGAGAAACAGCGGGGGTGATTTTTATATAAGCCGCCTTCCCCTCCTCAACATAGCTTCATCGAACTCCTTTATTATATTATCACTCATGCTTTTTGTACTGTTTTCTAATATTGTACTGACTTGTCTGAATCACTTTGAAAATTAGGGCTGCCTCCTTCTGAGACAAATCCAGGCCTCATTAAAATTCATAAATAGGCAGCCAAAAGCTTTGAGCACTTTTCCATTGATGCTGAGAAATGGAATTGTCTTTATTTATCCTGATAGCATATAATTTCAAAGGGTGTCCACATCCATAGGAAACTGGATTTTGATTGATAACATTTAGGGCTCACTGTGAAAGAAGCTGATTTTCATTAAAGTCTTCTGTGACACAGACTAGTCAATGGTATTGCAAATCAGCACTGTGTTAGTGTTTAATAGCCTTGTTCTGGTTCAAGAAACCTTTGTGTTCACATTAATAGCAGACGTATGCTCTCACATAGCAGTGGTGTGATCTTCTCAGGTAGCACATGAATATACCTGGAACTCTGTTGTGTACTGTTGCTGCTGATTGCATGGACTGTCCCTCATTTTTGAGGAGCAGTGGAGGAAGAAAGGAGATAATCACTTTTCCCTGCAGTTGAGCCCAGCTGAGCCCATGTGACACAACTGCACACTAGTTGTGAAGTGTACTTGGGCACTGCATTGTTTTTCTTTGTCATTCTGCCAAATATGCATTGAGAATATTTCTCCAAAATCTTTCTCAAATTTAACTAGCAAAACAATCATATGCTTTAATGAAAGATGAAAATTGAAAAATTTTGACATGGTATAATTTCAGAAGTACAAGTATTTATATATAGCGATTGTCAAGCACGCAAAGATAATCAATCAGTAAGCTTTTGCAGGACTTTGATAAGGAAAGCATCTAAAACTTCAGCAGATAAAATCAACTGGGTAACATGTTTACTTGGAAGTTTGTGTAAATATCTGTATGATATACACTTCATAAAAAAAAAAAAAGACTCCATTAGACAAACCTAACACTTCTGGCTACACTATATGAACTATTAGTAACTGACATGTTGGCCTTCAGTTTAGACAGGCCTCTAGTACTATCACAAAAATATGACACATACTGTAGATATCAATGCAACCTTTCTTTTTATAAGAACTGACATTTTTCTGAAGGTTAAGGTTATCCTAGAAGTTGTGCCTTCAAATTAAAATAATTTATGTTTTTAACTTATTTTTTTTTATCCAGAGAGTTGGGGTTTTATGTGCAATCGAAGATTTTTTTCCTGCTATTTACTTACGCTAGAGGAGATTCTGGCGGGAATCAGTATACTTGTACTTATCTATACTAGGATATCTTTCTAGACAGATTTTTTTTTTAAAGATGGCAAAAATTGTAAGATCAACTGGTTTTATGCGATTGCCACACATTCAGGTAATATGATCTACATTATAAAAATGAAGTTATGTATATTTACAATTGGTTTCAGCAACATAAATACAAAAGCACAAGTCTAAATGCTACTTCTGCTCTAGTTCTTCAGATCCCTGAAGTCTGCCCTGGCTTTCCATAATATGTATACACACAAATGTTTCTTGCACATCCTCCTTTATATGTTAATCTAAGAGGTAACAAGTGAAAATTGTTAAAGTAAGCAGTTAAAACCACTGATGTTCTTATCAACTTTTCTGTTTATAACCACTGAGAAAATGCAAGATATAAAAGGGGAATTTCAGATTCCCTATTAAATTATTCTTTTATAACAAGACTCAGAACAATCCCATTATAGCAGTAAATTTGATGGTGTCTTCCTTATATAAAAAAACCAGTAAACATGATACTGATAAATTCTATTACATGTGTCTTCAAAATAACAATAACTACATGACACAAGCAATTTGTATTTGGAATCTCTATGCCTTCTAGATTTAATGTATGAATTCAAACCTACACAACTGAATTTTTGCAAACTTGTGCTTAGTAAATCAACATGAAGATGGTAAAAGCTTTTAGTAGATAGGCTTCCTGACAATTTGTCATACAACAATGTTTGTACTTACTTATCATCCCTTTTAGCCAAATTTGTTCTGGTTCTCTGTCACAAAGTTGTGATTTCCCAAGGAAATCTTGCTCCAGATTAGAAATCTGTAGATCTGTAATCATCATTAGAAATTTGTGATTTTGATTTTCAGTATTAAATGTTTAAACTTAAATATTTAAAAATTCTCAGAATTTTTCTTGAATTTGTCTAGTTCATTTATTGAAATACTGAAATTCAATTAGAAGTAAAAACAGAGAAACTCAGTTCAGAAGTTCTGAACCTATCTCAGACCCATTACTCTTAAAAATAGGTAGGCTGGTAAGGAACACCCTTTGTGGGTGTATTTTTCATACTGACTGGCTCCAAAATGCTCAGAGATCTTTTGCTTTGATATCTGGGTTGAATAATACCCATCTTAGACCAAGCAGATTGCACATTTTCCATGTAATACAGCCTTGTAAACAGAAGTTATTTTAAGTCAATTGTATATTAGCTCTATGAAGCCAGTGAATACTTGATGAAATGCTTTTTCCATACTGAAATATTCATGAAGCTAATTTTCAACAATCAACAAAATCAAGTCATGTTTTTGAAAAAGAAAACAACATCTTTCCATATCTGCTTGTTGAATACAAATCAAAAAACCTCCTAAAATAGAAGTGATCAAATTCACTTTTTGTATTTGCTCCTGATTTGATGAGAATTTGGAGTCCCAATCAGACCACAAGTGAATAGCTCCTTTATTATTATTTTGATTTCAGTTATCAGCCATCCTCTTTTGGGAGTTAATGCAAAGTACTAAATTTCTAAATTTGATAATAAATCTGGAACATAACACTGACCATAGTGGGCACTAACATTTCAATGAGGGATTTAATCTAACTCTAATTCTCAAACTCTTATTAATGTTTCCTATTTTATAGACACACACACACACATGCAGAATTTAGTTGCTTTCAACACAGTGGTCTGCCTAATATTTTATGCTGTCTTTAGTAAAACCTGAATTAGTATCTACCAGTTTTAAGTCCACTGAAATCTACCAAATCGCTGCAATTTGGTCTAATCACTATTTTAAGGGTTGTGGTTTTAATTGCATGGTATATCAAATACAGTCTGAGGAGAAGTTTAATTTGTTAAGGATTTTTCTGTGTCATTTTTAGCTTTGAACTCAAGAATGTATTTTGAACTTTCCTAATAATGAAATTCACAAATGCCTTGAGGATAAGCCTCTCATTTTAGCTGAGCAATGTAGAGATTGACACAGCTGCAGTTTTAACAGAGAAGGATGCACAGCTGTAACTGCATGGCTTGGTGTGGAAAAATGTACAATGGTAGCCAGTCAAATGGGTGAAGATGGAAGAGACATGGGATGGTCCATGGGATTATCCACCCAGCAGTGAAGCTTGTCTGGCCTGGGAAAAACAACACAGGACTTTACATAATGCATATAAGCTTTCTAAAGGCTTCATGCTGAGAAACTGGCATTTGGAAGAATGAGGAAAATTGTAGCCTTCCTGCTGAACGACTTGCCTCCTAGAGCTACCAGAAATGTTCACAAGAAACAAGATGCTGGAAATCCTAACCAGGCAGGGAGAAGAGGCATGACATTTAAGCACCTACTTCTTCAGTTCCCCTCAGATTCACAGGTTTGGGCTCTCTTCAGAGAAAAGTGGCTGTTTAGAAGGACTTGAAAGTTGGATGGAGAAGAAGGAAGATGGTAGCTGGGCTTGCCTTTAAGCATTTTAGTCAAGTGGTTGGAATGTTCTCTTAGGAAACAGGAGAGTGTATGTACTTACCCTACTTAGCCTGAGGCTGTCAAAAACCTTATCTCCTACCTCTCTTCTAGGGAAGTGCTGTCAGCACCAGACTAACTCGGAAGTTGACTAGAGGCAATCCCCACCCTTCCTGTGTAAGCTTTTCTCCCGCAAAACAAGAAATACAAGAAGCATTAGAACAAGAGAAACACTGTAAGAGGATACTGCAGTGTGGCTTTTTGCCAAAGGTCAGGTGAGCTCCAGGAATGCCTACTGTAATGTACATCTCACAGAAAGCTTGGGCAGAAACAGAGCATATTCTTGATTTCTTATTATTTTGGTAAGCAATTAAATTTGGCATCAAAATCATGGGTGCTTTTGGCCATCCACAGTATTACTGCTGTAGGTACCTGGAAATGTGTGAATCAGAGAATCCACTAGGCAGCTCCAGGCTTTGCTGGCACCTGGTTTGAGGGGTTCAGAGCTGAAGCCCCAAACTCTGACATCTTGGATGTTCTGCCTGAATCCCGAGGCAGTTCTCTAGTTGTCTAGCTTTTGAAAAGTTGTTTATATAAAGTCATTCAAATAAAGATGCATTTTAAAAGAAAGATATAAGGTGCTTCACCTCCCTTATATTCAAACCATTCTGCATGTAAAAAAAGTTAAGTTAAAATATTAAATTCCTTGGGATATAAGAAAAAAATATGCCCAGTCTATAATGAGCTCCCATTAAAAACAAAAAGTCAGCTGTGAAATAGTCATGTTACACAAGTCAAGAGTGATGCTAGCTTGTCCCTCTTCAGATGCACAGTTCACACATAATAGAGCTGAACAGGCCTGTGTGGAGAGGGGGCTACTTGTCAACCTCACTTTTGCTTAAATAGATGACCTCTTTCTCACTTGGCAGGACTTCTTGGTATCATTTCTTTGTGTAGATAAACTGTTCTTTTGGAAAACTTGGCTTTTCTTTAACAGCTGAAATATTTTGGAACAGATACTGAGCACAACATAAACCTGAGTATGTCATAAATATAAGTGTAATTTATGAAAGGCAGTCCTGGTCAGACTGAGTCAGCTGCCTTTTAGTTTGTTGACTGTGTTAGTTCTAGTGGAAACAAGCAGAAGACACTGGCATGCTAACACAGAGCAATGAGAAGAAATAATCTGTGTCTTTCAAGTAGCAATAAAAGTAAAGTAAGGCAAGAATCTTTCAAGACATTCCTAAAAGGCAAGCATCTCTCTTCCATGGAGAAGATTGGATGCTCTGAGGTATCTTTTGTCTACTATAAATCCACAACTGTCCTATAATTCTTTAATTGTAATTTACTGAGCTCATGTCTGCAGTGCAAGAGGCAACCTGTGCTCCACAGCGAGACAAACCTGTTTTTGCTCACTAACAGGGCAGTGAATCATTTCTTCTTTAAGCATGTTTCAGGGTTTTTTGTTTTATCCTGTGTTTTGTTGGCATGCTTTTTTGATACTGTTGTTACAAATGTGTTCAAATGCCCTTATTTACAGAATTAATGTAGGTAGCATGCAGAAGTTAAGGAATACATTATTGGGTCAATATACTGCCTTGAAACTTCTCTGTATCTCTATATAGACATACTCATCTTTCCTGCTTCTAGCTAGGACAGGGTTAATTTCTGCCAGGAGGGGCATGGCTATGTCCTGGAGGTTATTCTATACCACTTTATGTCTTTGCTGGGAGTCAAGGAGAAGGGGAGAAGGGGTTCTAGTCCAGGCAAGTGAACATGGTGTATGGAGCCATCCAGTATTGTCTGTGAATTGCTCCTTTTCTTGTACCCTCTGTCATTAGTATCGTTTCTGTTACTGTTCATTTTATTATCTCATTGCTGTGTCCAGTGAATTGTTCTTATCTCTTCCTATGATCTTTGCCTTCTGTGATTCCAATTCCCCTCTCCAGGGTGCTGCAGGTGAAGCGGAGGGCTCAGCAAGTGATGCATGATTTTAGTGGGAGTACTAAATTGAATACCATTCCTAAACTACTACAAGCTTATTTGGCACACAAGGTACAGCACAAAGAGTTGAGATAACAACACATCTGGTGGCTTTGACCTAAGCATTTGTTGCATTAGATAGGGAGCCACTGGTCACAGTGTTGCTTGGTCTGCTCATGTGGGTGTTCTACCTAATCGTGCATCTATTCCTGTTCATGCTTCTTGTGGTGTTCTTTTTCAGAGCAGGAAGAGGGATCAGGATTGCTTTGTTGATATACTGTGTGGTATCAGCTTATAACATGGTAATATCAAGGGTAATGAGGATTATTTGGGATGTGTGTTCAGTGTTGCTCTCCTACCTTTACCTCAGATCTTACCTTTGCGAGTTCAGACTATACTCAGTCTGTAGGGGGAACAGGGGAGGATTATTTTCCCCAGCTTTTCACCCCCTTTTTCTCCCTCAGGCCTGTTACAATGCCTGTTGAGAACTTTTCATTTCCCTTGGATGTTAAGGAAAGCATTTTCTTGTTGCTAGGTCTGCCTGGTCTCCTTAGTGCAGTCCACATCATGCTTAGAGTTATAGAAGAGATTTTTAGGGAAGCCTTTCAGATATCTGCCTTGAGGGTTGGTAGGCATGAGTGGCATACAATGTGAGAGGACATGGGCCAGTATTTGGAAGACTTCTCCAGTGGTTTGGAATTCACCCCTGAAAATCTGCAAGATCCTGTGTCAGAGCCTGGAGGGATTGATGGCTTGATACATTTTGGGAGGCCTGTATGGGAGGAGGGGGCGGGTTGGGCCTGGCTCTTATTAGATAGTGAACTGCCCCCATGCCCCATCCCAGAGCTTCTATCCCAGCCCAGAAGAGCTGCCAGTCACTGGCACACTGGGATCAGGCTCCACTCTTCCCTAGCCCAGCTCCTGAGTTTCAGAATGACTGGAAGTTCCACCTGGGGAAGGCCCACAGGTAATTAAGGCTGAACACGAGGTCAGCACATCTTGAACCTACCTTCCACTTGGAGTTTGTCCCTGAGCACTGCTGGCACCTGAGAGCTGGTAGCTATAGTGTGCTTTCCTATATATTTTCTGTCTTTCTCTTCTTCTAGTTCCCTCTTCTTGAAACATTTTGAGTGATGTACTATTGTGTAGTTTTAGAGATTGCTAAGTTGAATGGGCCAAATTAATGCTGTGAGAAGTGCTTTATGTTGAGTGGACATTGTAGTAAACCTTTTGCCAAAGTTCCTTGGTTTTTCTATAGTTTGTCAGTACACTTCTGTCATGAGAACAAGTCAGAATTTCTCCTGTGCTTTTAATCCAGAGTACAGGAACCACTGTAAACACTTTTCAGTGAGTCACTTGGGGCCTTACATCCTGTTGGACTGATAAAAAATGGGAAAGAAAAATGCTGTGGTAGCTCCAGAGAGGGGCAAAGTTATGCAACATGCTGTGCCCAAGTTACTGTATATTGGACACTGCTGATCATTAGACAGCACCCTCATGGGGAGAAGGAAGAAAACAGACCAACAGGTACCATGGCCTCTCAAACTGAGCTGAACCAGAGGAACAATCTGTGCCGGTAGCAGCTGATCCTAGACAGAAGAAGAAATTCAAGAACAGTTCACATAGTGAGGGATGAAGAGGAAGCAGGCCCCTCAGAACAGGAGGAAAAGGCAGGGCCAGAGGTAATCACCTTATCTCTATCCTTGAGTGATCTCCAAGAGGTAGAAATACATTTCAGCTGGCAGCTGAATGAGGCCCATGTGACCTGTCTGCTCTGATGCTGGGATATCACAGCCCATGACAGGAAGCTAGATGGTAGTAAAGTCAAGCAACTGAGATCCCTCCCCTGCAATGTGGACATTGACAAGGGGGTTGGGAAAAGGACATAAATTCTCAGCCTTTGGAGGTGACTCCTGTCAGGCATGAGAAAGGTATTCTCTCAAGGGTGCTGTAATAATGCACCCAAGCCTTTGGAGCACAATGGAGAAAAGTGCCCAGTACCTGAGAGAAAAAGCTGTGCTGGAGGTAAGCTANGTGCCCAGTACCTGAGAGAAAAAGCTGTGCTGGAGGTAAGCTATAAGGATTCAAATAACAAGCTGTAGATCTTTGTAGATCCAGAGGAGGACCAGTGTACACAATCCATGTGGCA
>VXBI01014117.1:0-26231 GCA_013397375.1 Toxostoma redivivum
TATATAGTGTATATAATATATATTATACTAGTATAGTATAATATAATAAAAGAACAAGCCCTTGTGCTGAAGAGATTATCATGTCTGTGGACCAATGGCTGGTAGAACTTCTACAGGAATTTTTGAGAAATTTTAGCCACATACTAGCCTGATCCTTCTACAAAGTAATTTCACTTTTATTTTGTATTCTTTCTTTAAAAAAAAATTATATTATTTAGCTACTAAATATCTAATGAGATAAATGTGAAACAGTGCAGAAATGGAGGTGAAGGAACAGTGACACAGTTGAAAGGGATGGGTTCTATGATGAGACCTGTACTGAAGAAGCAGACTTGGTCACAGAACTGGGCTCTCATTTCAAGCACACCTTTGTCAGTGCAGGGTTTGTGGAAGAAAGGTCCAAAGGGTATATGAAAGGAATGAGCAAGTTAAGGGTCTCAACACGGGAATGCCAGTTGGTAACATAAATTCTGTGGAGTCTGGAAAGCAATAATTTTGCATTTGACACCACAGGAATGAAGCCATTGTGCTGATTTCCAAGGAAAAGATTGTGGACTTATGTGAATCACCCAGGTAGACTGGAAAAAGAAGCCAAGCAGGGTCAAGGCAGCATCTTGGCTGCATTAACAAGGAAGGCAGGTCAGGAAGTATGAAAGTGCTACTGAAATAGGAGAAAAGTTATGAAAACATGGAGAATAGTGTGACAAAGGTAGGGAGGCATTAGATGACATGGATGTAAAAAGGATAGCAATTATCCTGGGTTTTTTGGAAAGAGTACAGCTGACAGCCCAATAGTTGGAAGACTTGGACATAGGGAAGCCTAGGAATTATCTTCTCAGATGCCTATGTACATGATCTGAGATCAAAGTGGTGGGGGAAGAAGGGAAATAAATAATGCATCCTGTCCTCCCATCAAGCTCATGATCCTTTGTACAACAAGCTTTTCCCAAAATTACAGGAAATTAAGAATTTCTTCAATCCAATCCACAGGTAAATGGAAAACAATTGATGAAGAGCAACAGGCTGCAGCCAATTCCTTCAGTGAATTCTGAAGTGTTTACTAATCAGAAGTAAACAGCATTTCTTCTAATACAGTTTAGTTGGCAGCTGCCTAATCTTATTTTTTTTTCCTGTTTTTGAAAAGACAGCAATTTCACTTACTTTTAAGCCCATCCCCAGGCATCCCCTTGATTCAGAAACGCTTTTAAACAGTTATTGTAGACATCTACATTTTTCCAATACCCACTATCAATGAGGCTCCATATATGGTGATTTTACTAATTTAAATTTTGATTCATCATGTGTTTAAATTATGCTTTCATGGGTTCATGGAAAGAAACTGTTAAATTTTGAGAGATTTCCTTGTCTTGGTGCTCATGCATTTTTGTGGAAAACTGTCTCTTCCATAACAGATTTGACCAGTTCACACATGATGTAGTATCCTTGCAGACAAAGCTTACACTAAGCTGCATGTGTCTGAAGAACAGAGCATCAAGAGAAAAACAGATGAGGAACGAAATAGAGGCACTGAATTATCTGACATTATGCATCTCTAATATATAAAACCTTGAGTCTGAAAAGCTGAGAAAATATCCTACTCACTTTGATTTTTTTCTATATAAGATAATTTGTGGAATCTACTTGTGGTATGTGAGTAGTAAACTATGTATAAGTAAAATCTGAATCCCTTTTATGATAGTGCTTTTCTTGGTTTCTTTCATAATAATAGTTTTGTTTTCTTCAAGCCTCACTTGGCAGATCTCCCAGCCTGTCTTTTTGTAGGGGGGCTCCATTAAACTGAGCAGAGACTGGTGTGTGCCACTGAAATAGCCAAGTAGTCTCTGAATTTCTTTTAGTGCTGAGTGCATTTCATTTCTGAGGGTTTTTTCTGATAGTCTTAAAGCACAGGCTCACCCAAAGGCAGTTGAATCTCAGCTGTTCCAGTGCTGCTGAAACGAGGGAGGCAGGGAGCTATTGCTCTAGCTGTCTCTCATGGCTGTCATTTATAGGTTTCTTTCCCATTTGAAGTCCCTGGAAAATTTTGCTTCTTTGCAAACGAGCTGATGCAGTGTATAGCTTCCCTCTTCTACTGTATCTGTGTAGAAACTGAATTGTTAAATGCAGATATGCATTAAAGTACCAGTAAATCACAAAATAGCATAAGTAAAATCTTAAAAAATAATCTGCTTTTTTTTTTTTTGCTACTATTAATGAGGAATTAGGTTTGTTTTTAGTACAGTTGTAAATGGTAATAAAAATGCAATATCACTAAGCAAATACCTGGTAGCTTGTGGAGATAAATAAAATTAGTGCATTTCAGAACATATTGAGAAGGAGACATAGCAACACCTCAGTAAAACACAGTAGCATTTAATAATCATAGGATAAAATATGGTCATTGTTTATGATCCAGGACAAAACAATGTCACATTGCAGTTGTCAGGAGACTGGAAAAGGCATTGTGCTAAAACCAATGTCTTCTTATCCATAAAATGACAGCGTGAAAATGGTTATGCAAGATTTTGATGAAAAATAGCCGGACAAAACTGAAGTGTTTCTGGCCAATGAAGTGAAGTAAAAAGTTGGTTATACATCATCTTAGCCTCCCCACTGAAGGCATACACCTATCTGTCAACATGTGACAAAATCTTGGGAAGATGACTTGTTTATCTGCTAATGAAATTGGGACAAACAGTAAGTGTTGTTTTCTAAAGAGTGAGATAAGAGCAAAGAGATGTCTGAGAAACATCCATTTAAGGCATCACAGTATCCATCAATGAATATAACTGTCCTTAAAGGAATTGCCAAAGCTGAGCAAAGAATGTTAGGCAGCAGGCTGATGACATGTGTTTGATGCTTAATTGTAAGAGCAATGTGGCTCAGTGCTAGCATCTAGCTTAGAGAGAATATCCCAGCACAGCAGGGACCAGCTGTTCTAGGTAAAACAAACGTAGCACATGGCATCCATGCCGTGTGGGGATTTTGAGGGCTATAGAGAATTGAGTACTGAAACATAGCTAAAATTGAGTTTATTGAATAAGTGGGTCAGAAAAAAATCCATTACTTTTTCTAGGCAATACAAAGGCTGACAAAGGGTGGCTTTACTTCAAAAATTTGTTAAGCCCATGGATATTTATTGATTTGGTACAGCAAAATTTCCCACACTACATGCTAATTTATGAATTTTATTAATTTGTTAGTTTATTAAAAAGAATGCTGTTAATTTTATCTGTTCTTTAGGAAAGATTGCTCCTTAATACTTTGCCCCAGTTTATTGTCCTTCTTTCCCATTCTCTATCCACCCTGTCCTTGCAACTTTGGAAGAGAGTACACCTCAAAAACAAGGGGCTGGGGAAACTCTTGCCACTGAGGCAGTGCAGCTTTGGCCTGAGACTTGCAGTCTGTAGGAAGAATAATAACCTGGAATATCAGTGGCCATTGTGTGTGAGCCAAAGGGCTCAGATTGTTGTAGGCTTGGGAATCTCTCCACCCCACTGTTTCTCTCATCTTGATAGTCACAGTGGTTCAGCCCTTGTTTTCCCTGACCAATAACTGTATAAAGGACATTTATAAGCTGCACACATCAAATTCTTTCAGCTTATTGTGGTTAGAAAAACCTAGCATGGTAATTTCTCTCATCCTCTGCATTTGCCAGTAATTTATTGCTTATATTAATGCTTCTTTTCAAATGCTATGTTGTTGTTTTTGAATTAAATAATTGGGGGAGGTGAAGTTGGAGATACTATAAAATATTAAATTGTGGATTGAAGAATAATATAAAATATTTTTATGTGGATTGAAGGCAAATTTGGAGGCTGGTGCTCTACAGACATGCAATGAAGGTAATTGTATCTGTGTAATGTTTTTACATTAAAACCTAGCAATAAACTAAGAAAAGATGAAATTGATCTGCAAGGACTTGATGGGGACAAAGCAAGAAACCAGAAATACTATGCATAATTAAGAAAATTGTTAATGATCACTTTAATCAATGAAATTAGAGATGGAAAAGCTGCTAGGTCAAGTATTTAATCCAAGGCATCTGACAGTGCTCCTTATCACTGAGAGAACAGTTTTCAATTTCATGCCTGATTTTGGCTCATCCTTCATTTCTAGATAACCAACAAAAACTGCCTGAATTTCACATATCTGATCCTATTTTTCCCGGAAAGCTTGAGGCAAAATGAAGAAGGCATTTGCAAGAATAGAGAGTTAAATATATGAAGGATTTACATTAGAAAACACTTCCATAACTCACTCTAATCTGTTGTGGTTTTGCCTGGAACAGCTTTGCTTTTATTCTCTGCTTTAACAGCATCTTGCATCTTTGGCAGACTATAAAAATTCGGGAGGAAATGCTGTGGAAAACTGAGCTTCTCACTGTAAGATTGTACAGTGTTATGACTTGGGCACTTTCCAGCGAGTAGCTATCAGCTCTCTAAAACATCACTCTGAGCTTTCAGAAAAACAAATAACATCACTAATGTTTGGGCATGGGCTTCAGCAAAGCTGAACTGGAGCGGCTGCCCTACAAGGCATTTTGCAGGACACTAGTACATCCATCTGACCCACATGTCCAGATTCTTATAATAAGGCAGAAGAAGCAGTGAAAGTGCTTGATTGGTTCTTCCTCTACTGATAAATGACCTTGGAAGTGATGGATTTTGGGCAGTGAAGGTTAGCACTCCAGTGTATGTTTCTGCATCTGAGTAAACTGAGATCCGTCACATTAAATGTAAGTAGGTCCACTACTTTACTAAAGCAGCAGGTCCATATTCCTCTCTAAATTAGTTCTGGAGTCAGTTTTTTATCAAGGAAGACTGGATCGGCAGGGGAGGACTGTATGGAAAGTGGTAGAGAAGACATGTCTATCTGCATCACAAAAATCAGCTGTAGATCTCTATCAGGTGAGGGAGCTGGGGTTGTTTAGCCTGGAGGAAAGAAAGTTGAGGGGTGACCTTCTCTCTCTCTGAAACTACCTGAAAAGACATGGTAGACAGGTGGAGGTCAACCTCTACTCCCAAGTAACAAGTGACAGGACCATAGGAAATGGCCTCAAATGGCCTGGAGAGATTTTAGGTTTTTGCATGTTGGGATATTCTTCACCAAAAGAGTTCTCAAGCCCTAAAACAGGCTGCCCAGGGAAGTGGTTATCACCTTTGGAAGTCATCAAAAAAAGTGTTGATGTGATACTTGGGGAAATGTCTTAGTGGTGAGCATAGTGGTGCTGGGGTTAGAGTTGGACTTGATGATTATATGCATAACCTGAAAGATGGAACAAACACTTTAAAGTACATACTCCAAATCCTGCACTTACAGAGAAAGACACTCTTTGAATTTTGAGAGACCAGAATGTTTCCTCATGAATACCAGACATGCCACCCTCAGAAAACAGATTTATGCCTAGGCTAGATAAAACTGAGAAGCACCAAGCTGAAGTGTGTACAAAGAATAGGTGTGGGGAAAGGGGAAAAATTCGAGGCGAAGAATGGAATAAGTATTTTATTCAGGGTGAAAAAAGATTTTGCACATAAGCAAAGAAAAAAAAATATACTGAATAGTAGTATTGCTTTTCCTGTTTTAAGTGACTACTCTTCCTAGAGCCATAGGAAAAAATCTAGGCAGGATTAGCTTTGCCCTTCATTCTGAGTTTTCAGCTCCATAGGAATAGATTAGTATTTAACAGCCCACGTTACAGGAGTAAAGTCTCAGTGTGTGCCATTCTTCTGGTCAAGAGCATTTTCTTGCTCAATACACATCTGTGATTGACTAAGGGTTTCTTTTTTCATGTTCAGCAAAGCCTTCTGCAATATTATAATCAAATTATGAAGCTGCAGAGTTGTATTGTATCACTTATATAATTTAATTACTGCTTTTTGCATCTCCCTGTAGGAGAACTCTCTCTCTCTCTCTCTCTCTCCCCCTATATATATGTATAAACACAGGCTTTTTCAGCCTTTGCTCCTTTTTTTTACCCTGGATGGAGTCTAAGTATTAAACAATGAGAAGACCCAACAAATTAGATCAATTAAGATGACTTAGTTCTAAATTTTTACACAGTACTCATCAATCCTGCTTCATCTGACACATGTGCTAGGGCCATTTTTCACTTGCATTAATATAAAATTAGATGAGTAAATCAGTGGTACATATGTTGCTTAGATTAGTTACCCCTTAAGTCTCTCAACTTGCCAGACATATGGATAAGTGACACAGATTAAGCAGGTCTGAGTTGAATTAAAACCCTACTTTTGTGATAAATATTGCAATGCAAACAATTATAAGGTAAATGTGAGTAAGATTGCTTTCAGCTTCAAGGAAATATCAATGCAACCCCAGGACTATTCTGTATGATTCTATGAATTCAAGGCTCATTAGCAGATGATGAAAAACTTAAAAAAAAAATCAAATTAGCCTTATTCTAATTGTCTCCCTTGGTAGATGTGGAAGAATTTTATAATTTTGCATATTCAAAACACTAATCACCTAATAGCCAGATTTTTTTTTCCTAGCTTTACAAGGGGTTTGTATGGCAAATTAAAGAACTGCCTTTCTGAAAAAGTAGCCGAGTTCAGCCTTGGAAAGTCATCTCTTCCTAATTATAGAGCATTGAAATCATCATGAAGCATTGCAATAGGGTTTCCCTTATTATTTGTAGGCTGGAGTAGCAGCACAGGAGAGCCAGCATGTGCCCGAAAAGTTCTTAAATTCAGAAACAGGTGGAAGAGTCACAAGGCCATCTTTGAAGATACACCTTTACACATCCTTAGGGCCTTACTGATTAGTCAGTGTGGTGGGTGTCTGCAGAATACCAACACCCCTGCTCCTCTGTGCTCAGAGCAATCTGCTGGCAGGAGCACTCTCTGGCCCAGGGAACTGCTGTGAGCTGGTGTGCACCTCCTTCAGAATGTGCCCATCAGCTCTTCCTCAGCTGATGCTGTAGCTTTCACAGGTTGGGCTGGCAGAACAACTCCTTGGCTTTTATGCTCATCACTTGAGAGCTGTGCCAGCTCTAGTATTCCTATATTAACTCTTCTGCTGGGGTAAATGTGTTCACCTCTGATGACAGCTCTGTGCCAGTGTGTTATTTGATTTGGTACTGGACCAATCTTTGCATCTTTGAGCTGCTATTTGTGATTTTCATTGATTTGTAATGTTCTTCTCTACAGTTAGGACACTAATTAAAAAAAAAAGTTTTTATATCTGTTTAATCATGTCATAGTGGTGATACAGAGGTGCAGTAGCTTGTGTTTTTGAGTTTTACTTCCTATAGCCAAGAAATGCTTTGCTATTATTCATTGAGGTTCCCTCTCTAGACACCTGCAACCAAATGCTAGCTGAGAAAACATGAGACAATGAGTTTGGCTTCAACTTTTCCTCTTTGTTGATCATTAGAAAGTCTTGTCACAGCAGTGACACATCTGGAAGTCTCAGTCCTGGCCCGCAGTAATAGGGGTGAAACAGACCCTGACCGAGGCAAGGAAAGCCTACAACTCATTTGCTGATGCTTGCCCAGTTTTGCTAATGCCATTAGCATCACACTCAAATGAACTCTAATCTGCAAATATACAGCTCCATTACCCACACAGCCCTGTGTTATTTCAAGGTGACATTGAGCTACTGCTCTGTGTTTTTAAACTGAAGCATGGTCAATGGCCATACTTTACTATGTAGCTTTTGCACAACTCTAAATTGCAGCTCTGAAAGAGATGTATCAGTCAAAATGCTGAGTACATTCACAGACTAACTCCCTATCAAAGTGTTTATGATTGCAGGAATGTAAATGTACACTCGATTTAAAGAATTTGCTTTTTTGGTGAAAGCTCTATCAAGTCTACTCTCTGTTTCTAAACCCCACTGTTGTAGTTTGTGTTGCACCTGCTTTATAATTATGTGCAACATGAGGATAAAATACGACCCTTTCCCACAGTCAATAAGGAAAAAGGGCTTCCAACACAGTGATGAAAGCATTTCGGCTTCTTTCCTCTGAGACTGAAGTATCATAGCAATCAAGGTTGTCAATTACTTTTAAAGCCTGTTTATAGACCATTATTCTCAAGGCTTTATTTGCTTGCTTTCTTTGCAAGTGAGATGATGGAAACTGTTCAGCTATTCAAAGCCTACTACTATCTCTTCTAATGAGCTCCTATCATCAAAACAACCTCTTTTTCTCTTCTGTTTCTTCTGTCCCCTTGTTTCTCAGGGATTTTCCTACAGACAGGAGGGTTTGAGAATAACTACATCATCATTCACATATGAACATGAGTATCACATATGGAATATATAGTGAACAAAGCATCTGAAAATTAGAATCAAATATTTTTATTTGATTTATTTTGATCTTTGTAAAGGTTCCGTATTGTGACCATCACATTAAATAAAGGAATGTCTTCTCTTTTGTGTTTCTGATTGTAGGATAGAAAAGGACTTTTGATGGCTCATAAACGTTGGGTTTCACAAAGGTCATTTGACTTGGTAGAGATATTTTGATAAGATATACTGCCCTGTAAAGGGAAGAGATGAAAACCAGATAAATTAAAAGTCTCAGTTCTACTTTCCGTGAAAAGATATAATGCTGTCATACTCTTTTTCAGCATAGTTTTGCATGGTGTTTTCAAACACACATGAATTGGTACAGAGCCTAAGAGAAGGATAGTATGATGAGGTTTTCCATAATGTATCAGAGGAATTATTCCTAATAATGTCAAAGACTCACTAATTCTATCAAATGGAGTTCAGATAAACCATACCTAGATTTTGTTGCTGCTAAGTGAGAATAGAATTACATGGGAACAACTGAAGAGGACCACAGGATTGTAGTCTGCAGGACTATAAGTGAAAGGAGAGTAGATGTTAGAAATAAAGAAGATCAAACCAGCTGTTCAGATTCATAGGACAAAGAATGAGGAGGGCAAATAAGGTTCTGTATGACTATGGTACTTAAGACACCAAAGAGGGAGAGGAGTCTTTTAAACTAAAGACAGTACTTGCTCTGGGAAAAAAGATATATAAGACCTGGCATGAAATAAGCTTGAATTCAAATGGGAAGATGTTTTAGAGACATCACAGGATTAAAGCTCTGGGACAGCTTCTTGACAGGATCGTAATTGCAAAATTCATAGGTGTTTTAAGGAGTACAGTGTTTTCACATCTTTGTTTATACAAGTGTGGTTGCTTGAAATAGCTGAAGATCAGTCTCATTAACCCTCTTCTGCTGTTAAGTACAAGAAATGGCATTTGACTGACTAATTAGTCTTTGATTTTTGTGTGTGAGGACGGAAAAAGCTCATATGCAATTGTAATTGTTTTTCTGTTGGTTTCTTTTAGTTTTGACTTTGATTTTTGAGCATGCAATGATATGACCTTGATGTTGTCTCAAAATAGTCTCCAAGGAGGATATATATTACACAAAGATATATGTGCTAATTAATGCCACACATAATACATTACAGCTTCTGAGAAAAATTCTCAATTCTAAATAAAAGAGTACATTATTAATATATTCTTTGAATTGAACACCTATAAATTGGCCCCCAGATTGCCTTTGCTTGTGGACAAAAGCACCAGAGTGTTGGTCTGTGTCCTGATTCATTGGTCTGTTTAAATTATTTTTTATTTTTCTTTTGTTTGTTACCATAGTAACATTCAATAATTCCCCCCCCCCAAGTTGTTCTGTTTCAGAGGAATTCTAGAAAACTCCCATGGATGAAAACAAAACAATAGGTGAGGAAAACAGAGCTGAAGATATATAGGGCAAGCTCTAGACAACAGATGATAATTTGTAAGTATGCAGAGCTCAGGTTTTGTTGTCAACAGGAAGTGTGTTTCTGTAGCTGCCATTTGGTTTCTCTTCCAGTAAATCTGTACCATTTTAACAGAAAGCAATATGCAGTTCAAATATTTATAAGATAAATGTATAATTAATTCACGAGAGTATTCTCTTTTTTAAGCAGAAATTTTACTGTGGTAATGAAAAAATATTGGCAAAATAGCACTTGAGAAAAATTGTTAGTGAAGATTTATTTGAAGTTCCTTTTTCAATTTGGATAACTACAATTATTTTTCCTTCTGTATTTTATATATGGTAAAATAAATATATTAATTTGTACTGAATGGGTCTTTTTGCTACCAAGTGCTAGACCTGAGTTGGGTAATACATTTAGTATTGCCCTGGCATAGGCTGAGAGCAGGAAATGAATGTCTGCTGCCAGGGGAGGAATGGTTCAAAGCCCTGCGAGGTCAACAGATGATTTTCCATTTACTGCAGCGGGTTTGGTTCATTCTGTTTTTCTCTGATAATTCATTATGATTTCAAGTGAGGTAAAGGACCTGCCGGACCAGATCCCTGTATGCGTGACTATGGAATGGCAGCTTGCTGTGTCTAATGTACTGTGTGCAAGAGACAGCTGGGTGCTTTTCTTAACAAAAAAATGTGTGATGGAAGGTTGAGAGTGGACATTAGAGAATGAAGTATCACCAAGGAGGAGGGAGTTTAATGCAGTAATAAAGACAAGAAAATAAGCTCTATAATCAAATCAGAAACATAAATTGTAAAGAATTAGGTTTATAATTCTTGCAATAAATTCTGGTTTTGATTTATAATTTCTACAGCTATACTTGCAAAATAGTGAGTTATATTACTATACCTGTTGGGGAAATTTACTTCACCTTGTATAATTCTTTACCTTTTGTAACTATAAGCCTGATTGAAATAACATCTGAGTGTGAGGAATAAAATCCTATGCACCTTATTATTTAAATCTGCAGTATTTCAAAGCACTAATAAATATACTATAAGGAATGCTGCTTCTATTTATTTCACTCACTTTTTCAAGCTTTAAAAATGATACTATGTTTATGTGGTAGAATCTCCCCTCTATTGCTTATCTTTGTAAAGAGGTTTTATTTACTTGAAATATCCCTTCTGTGCAAAAAAAAAATTATTTCTGCTAATCCAAATGATTTCTGCTGCTTAAAACAAATCTTCTATTAACTAACTCATCCTGGAGAAAAATGGCTTTAATCTCAGAGACTGCATTAAACTTAGGAGACTAAATCAATAAAGGTGAAGGTCATGGAAACAGATGATCAGAGCAAACAACATGCTGCCTACTGTACAATATGGTTATAAAATAAACCAAAACAAAAGTCTATCAGAATACATCAAGAATGAACTTTATGAATAGGTTCCTCTTGAGAATGCCAAATGGTCAGATTTATCTCCTGCAGGTTTCTTCCCCCCAATTTTCTGCTTCCCTTCCCCACAGCTCCTTTCTCTCAGTCCTGCTCCCCTTGTTTCCTGCTATGTTTTAAGCTAAATTGCCCTGTGGAAAGACCAGTGAGCCCTGATTAACTAATATGTCAGGTTTTAAATGCCAACAAATACCTTGTGCTGACATACATGTGATGTGAAATTAAAACTATTCTGAAATAGGTGAAAAATGGACGACTTTGTTAACTGTGTAGGTGGATTTTAGTTCACTGAACACATGTAACACAAATTCCCACATGAAATTTGGAGCTGATTTTTTGGAGTGTGATTCAGGGAAGAATTTGGTGGATGGGTCTGTAAGTAGGAGGGGTGAATAGCAGCCACAGCGATTGAGGACTTGGTTCAGCTCCTAGAGCTTAATAACAGTTAGGGTTAATGGTTTGAGGTGATTAGCTGGTTCCAACCCGTCATTAATCTGCAGGATGTGCCTTTAGTCTTGCTTACTAGTCTTACCAAAGAAATGACACCCTAGCATTTTGCTTGAACTTTGTTGTTGACAAATGAGTCTGAAAAACGAGATGAAATCAAATCCTATAGCACGATGTCACTTTTCTGGTGCCCATATCAAGGGTTGTCCTGGAGCTGGGGTGGAGTTCTGACCTGACAGTGCTGGCAAGAATTTGACTTCTAATTCTACATCTCAATACCTGTGGTTTTTTTACTTTTTTTTCTGCATCAGTGTACTTCATGCCTAGTAATTCTAAGCACTATTGAAAATTGGGATATTCATTAACTAAATGTAGATTTATCTTTGTATTTTTGTATTTTAAAAGCAGAGATATTTATTTTCACCCAGAACTAAATTCAGAGTAGTGATGTTACTAACTCTGCCTGCTCACAGCATATTCCATTTGTAGGTTGGAAACACTGAAGGGAATTTGCAGGAGCTGACAGGAGTTTTAATCTCTGTGCCCTGCACTAGCCTAAGCCAAACAAAAATCTTGACAATCCACTTCAGCAGGGATGACAAGAGCAGTGCTGGAAATTTCACTGCAGCAGACTCAAATCTGTTGATAAGAATACACAAAGTTATTAAGCTAAAGCTGAAGAAGGCATCAATCATTTCAAAAGGATATTATTTGATTCTTTCCTTAAAGTCCAATCTGACCTGACACCAGCCTAACAACATCCTTTTATTCTATACAGGTGCATCACTGTCTCTTTCTGCTACACTGTTAATAGGGCCAGTAACAAAAAATAAAAATAAAAAAACCCCACAGCAATATCAATGTATATAAGGGGAATGAGAAAAGGGCAAAATAGAAGAGGTTAAAGGTTTACAGGTACAGAAAGAGAGTACCTTTCAAATACTAATTTAAACTTGCTCTATTATTGAAAGCCTGTTTGTCACCTCCATAGAACCATGTAAAAAGTGACTGGCACATGCAATTACATTTTGAGATAAATACGTTAAGAAAGCCTAGCAATATCTTTTATCTGAAATACTAAATCTACCCTTCCTCTCTCTTTTATATCACAGTTGATGAAAAGAAAAGAAAGGAAAAGAAAGAAAAAGGAAAGAAAGGGAAATGAAAGAAAGGAAAAGGAAAGAGCAGAGAACTGGTCTTATTCATGAGTGAAAGAGGAGGCATTCCAAGGAAACCACAGCACAGAAGAAACTTTGGTGGTAAAAATGGATGTCGTGGATAAAGGACAGTAGCTGACAAGAAATTATCCTGACTTTAGAATTGAATTCTCCTCGGTGCAAAATATGCTGATCTTTGTCATCTAACTTAAAGCTAATATCCTATCAAAAATCAGGATACAGTAGCTGTTGCATTCTGGGCTCCCGCTGCTTCTGGAGTGGCCAACTTATTTAAATGACTGGACTTTGTGCACGTACAAGAGACTGCTTCCTGGGAGCTGAGAGCTTTGTAAAATTACATTACAAAACCAACACTGACTGTGACAGACCTTGAATTTTTCGTATGGTGGAACAAACAGAATAGCACAATATTGTCTTTCAGGTGCACAATTCAGAGAGATTGACTAAGTGGATGAACTTCTACATTTAACTCAAAAGCAGTAAGCCTGGAATCAAGTTAAATCATGGAATCACAGAAATCTCGAGTTGGAAGAAACCCATAAGGATCACTGAGTCCAACTTATTATTCCTCACAGGACTGTGTAAAACTAAATCATACAGGTACGAGTATCATCCAGGTGTTCCTTAACTCTGAGAGCTTGGTGCCAAGTGACTGCTTTAGATCTGGTCTTCCTGCTGCTATGATTAAAGTTTATTGTGTAAATAACAGTTTAGTCCTAACACAAACGATGTCACTGCAGACAACGGATAAAGGAGTTCACCAGTTCACATCCAGGCACAAGTGACTCAGGATAACTGGTTTGATGTGGGTTAAGTGCTGCTGTGGATGGTAAGCCTCATCACTCTCTCTCTCTAAGGGTGCAGACCCACTGTGCCCAGGAGGTATTTGTTTCTCCACAGCTTCTGAAGCAGAATTTTCAGGAGCACCTCTGCACTGGCTGTCCCCTATGACCCCACCAGCCAGGTGGAGAGGAATTTCTGATCTTTTCTAGGCTATATAATAAAGTTCCTGGACTAGTGGTCTGTGTCCCCCTCTGCATGGTGCGGGATATGAAGGTCTGTTACGCCTTGTACCAGACATATCTTTGCCCTACTGCATGCCCATAGCAATGGCTTTAGCACCTGTGTGCAGGTCCAAGTCCATTTCTGGGCTGTGGCTCATGACCAGAGGTTTCCATGTCCTATGTTTCTGTGCTTAAGGCAGAGGGGGATTGACATGCCAAAAAGTTAACTGCCAAATAAAAAGACATTGGCAGCATGGGAAATGGGGTGCACAAAGCTGTGGTTTGCCCAAGGCACACATGCACATGGCAGTCTGGACACATTCCTGGTCGTGTGTGGCCTTGTCTGGCCACGTTTTTTGAAGGAATGGCTACTGAACATGGAAATTTTGGCCATCAGAGCAGCTGAAGGTAGCCTGAATCTCTCCAGAGTGGTGGGCAGAACAGCGGTGCTTCCTGAGTCTCTTCAAGCACATGAGGAAGGAGGAGGTTAGAGTGAGATTGTAGATAATTGTGCTTTTTAATCTGGTGCCCCTTTCACCATCTCTTATATCAGCTGCCCTCTTTTCCACCCCATTAACTGTATGAGTGTACCCTTTTATCAGCTTAAAGGCCTTAAAATACAGTATTTTGTATGTGGATTAAGGACAATATGCAGCACTAAGTAACCCATGCTGATGAATTCCTCTTTGGGATCAAGTTGTAGAGGAATGCTGCATGGTTGCATGGCTTTTCTGTGTTGCTTATAAAAATAACAGATAAATAGGTGAAATTTGTCAAACCCCCAGTTAGAGTAATACATTTATGCCTGAATACAGTATTTCCCCTAGAGTTTAAATTAGTTTACTTACATTCAATATCAGAAACCAGAATGCATGTACTTGTAGTTTTATAACCAAATCTGTGACAATTTATTTTGTTAAATGAAAGGTTAAATGACTTAATAACGGTTTTCTCAGAATGTTTTTTCATTTTCTGGATGATGAAAAAGAAGTCCATTTTTTTTTTGCTCCTAGATAGTGAAAAAAAACATCATTATGTTCTTGGTTTAGTTATGTAAATGACCTTACTGATAAATGAAAATTGATATTTCAAAGCTGTAGTTTATTATAGCCTGATGGCATGTTAGCCCTTATCATTCAAGACAGTACTTAACTCTGAATAATACATCATGCTAACTCTCTGAAATTGTTATTATGAGATTTTAATGCACTATAAAACATGTCTTATGATCTTCAGCATGCTCAAATATCAGTCTAACACATTAATCTCACATACATCTTGGAAAACAGTAGTTAGACAAAAACTATCTTCATATATAGCGCTTCTTGTTCTATGTTTCATACATGGATTTATGTGTAAGTATGGGATTTGCAAGAAAAGAATTATCTTTTCTGCACACAAAACACAGCAAAATGAGATCTGAGCCATAACTGGGAATACTAGATTCTGCCAAAATATCCTTATTAAATAAACAGTGTTGTTGACAAAGCAGACATGATACTGAGGGGATGTGTGTGACTATATTCTTGGGTTTGCACTTGAACTATTCATGTTGTTCCTTTCTGATCAGAAATAACTGGTCTTAGTTTAGATGATGCTATTTTATTTTACATTTCTGAGGAAAATGCATTAGCTAATCTTGAGCTGGAGGATGATGGGGAAGAACAAGGACAGAGAAATAGATTTTTCTTGGCTAAGAATCTTGCAGCATGGAGCATAGTACAGCAAAAGGTGTTTTGTGAACTGCTGTCTCCAGCCAGGTGGGCCAAGTTTGTGCTTATTCACATTTGTGTCCACTCAGTCTCAGGGATACTGGGGACCTTGTGAGGAGCACTGCTGAAGGAGGATATACAGGCAATCTGCTTCTCTCAAAACCAGAGCTAAACAATAGGCAGCATGCTGAGCCAAAGATGTTTGCTAACCCTCAGTATCTGCTGGGGTGAGATGGCAGCTTCATCACACCACTTTATATTTTTTTTTGTTTTGTTTTGTTTTTTTTTGTGATGGTTAAGGTGGAAAAAAAAAGCTGTCTGAGAGATGTTCAGTTATCCAAATATTCCTGTGGCAGGTCAACACGAGTGGAGGAGCACTCTGCAAGGCTTACAGTCTGATTCCTGCAGAGCTGCAAGTTTAGCATTGTACCCTTGGACCATAACTGGAATAATCACTCAAGAGCTGTGTTTTAAACTTGGCAAAGGGAAGTCTTAAATTTAAAGGTTTTGTCTCATTTGTGTCTGTATTAACCAAAATATTTTCATTCTGGAATTAATTTGACAGGGTCCATATGAAAAATGGTTTAGAAGCCATCCCTAGAATGGATAGTTCACAAATCAGATTTGACATATTTCAAACTAAACTAAAAAACTCAACACGTGTTGTTACATAAGTTCTTCATGTTCTTCCTTAAGTAAGAAATTTAGTGACTGTATCCTATATCCTTTCAAAATGCAACAGATATTTAAATGAAGCAAACTGCAAAAGGCAAAAATGTTCTTATTTATTCATACTTATTGAGGCCATGAGGTCTGGTCCAGAAAACTCTGTAAAGAAACATAATTTTCATCCAAATCCCAACGATGTTCAACTGCCAGGTCACATTCTTTCTCTAGCTGTGGGATAGTTGTAGTTTTGTAGCACACTAAGTTCTTCTTTATTTCACAATACATGAAATAAAAATGTAGCAAAAGCTGTTCTTGAATGTGTATTTTCTGGTTTTCAACTTAAAGGGGTTGCTTACCATGTTTGGCATTATAAGCACATATTTCTGTCTCACCAGGTTTAGAATTTGTGTTAAAAACACATGGTCTGAAGGCTCTACTGGAACCTGTATTTTCACAGTTTAAGGATACATGTTTAGAACCATCTATCTTAACATGTTTAAAACTACCTAATTTATATTAGGCTAATTTATATTACACTTTTATATTTAGGTGGTCTGATTTTCTAAAATTTATCTTTGCAGCCAATAGGAACTGCCTTTGTCCTGATTACCTGTTTGCAATGATCAGAGACACTATTTTCTGATATTAAAGAGGTAACAAAGAGAAAGAAAGAGAAAAATGATGACCAGATATAATGCTGAAGGCACAATAATTGAAAGGAAGAGCAGTATTTCTGAGTATATTGCAAACTGAATGGAGGTTGTGCAGTTTAAAGGAGAGGTTACAGGGTCCATTGCACAAGAAAATTTCAATTCAGGGCCAGCAGTGGCCACCTGCGGTAAGGAAGATGCTGGTGAAGAAGAGGAAATGAGTAGTATGATGCATGGATAATAGGCCTTGTAAAGAGAGGATTCAATCAAGCACCAGCTGGAGAGGCATCGTGGCACTTCTGCAGTCTTTGTTAGGTGTGCTGCTGCTGTATGCTGCGTTCTCCTCATTTCTGTTGAAAAAACCAACAAGAGACTAAGTCGTGCTTAGGAAAATTAGATTGCATTTTCACCTGATAACAGAAGACGGGCTTTTTTTTCAATAGAAAATAACACAAAAATCTATTTGTTATTAAGGGGCTTTGTGTATACCTTCTTTCATTAAAAAAATCTCCAATCAGTCTTTTTCACAATCAGTTGTCTGATTATATCTAAGGGAGATTTCTGGATTGCTACTCATAAGAATTGTTAGGGGCAGACTTAGACTTCTCCATTCAAATGCAAAGATTTGCGATGTGTTCATAATAACTGATCTACAGGAGTTACATATAAGTAGACATAAGAATATTTAAAGGTAAATAATTTATCCTGAATGTTATTGACACTAACCAGCCACAGACAAATGGCAGTATGTAAAAATATGTGGTGATCCAGTCATCACCAAAGAACCCAGTGCCAATTAGTTAATTCAAGTGGATGATTTCTGAAATGAAGTATGTAAAGCATTTTAAAATTCACATCTTCAAAACGTTATTAAAGATGTATAAAGCTCCACTGAAGTGTCTGGAGTTGCTCACACATATATGCAAAAAGAGGCCTTTTTGAGCTTGAATGCTTGGCATAACTACTGAAACTTCAGGGATGCATTTGTGCTGAGGTACAAGGTACAAGTTAGGGACACACACTTGATCCCAAGTGGAACATTTTAAATTGTGGAACTTCATGTTTCTTCTCTTACAGAATTGATCACATAATCTGCTTATATATGTATTTCAGTGGCATGGCATCCAATACCAAATCAGCCAACTAGCCTCTTATCAAATGAGAGAGCTTTGTAACCTAAGGAGAGAGCAAATAAATTATTCCCTGAGATGACGTCAAGGAAGAAATGAATCACAGAATATTTCCATCAAGAAGTTGTTGACAATTTGAGGAAGGCAAATACTTCAATGATTAAGTGAGAAGTCTGTTATTTTTCTTTGTTGTATATTATTTGTGAAGTGTGATTTTTATTTTTATACTTTCTGAGTAATAGTAGAGACAAAGGATAACTAACATTACAGAGCAGAAATGTTACTTTGAAATAAATGAAAGATAAAGGTTCCTAATGAAGGAACTGAGAACACTTAAGGGGCTGAAAAATAATAATAGAAAAGAACATGGATCTATGTCATTGCATGAACAGATGCCTCTATAACATGTGTTTCAAGTTGACCCTGGGGTAATCAATCATTAAGACTGTCACCCATGCAAGGCTAAGTGTGAGATGAGGCAGCTCCTCACCAGAAAACTCATGGAGACCAGGAAAATATCCTCCATATGCACCTCAAAGTGGAGAAAAGTATTTCTGAATTTAATCCAAATTGTGAAGTTTCATGTGTTTGTTTTATTTTTTTTTAATTTTTATTGCCTTTGTGTACATGCACATCATTTTAGCTATGGAAGTCCAAAAAATTTGATTTTTCATGGCATAGATCATCATAGCTCTGTTGGAATCAGTGAAATTATGGCAAGATATCCCCAGTCATATATTTAATCCATAATTCCAAATGACAGTGTTTTCAAAAGGCTGGAGGTGACTTTTGCCATGACCCTTTTGCACACAGCTGCACTAACATAAGCCAGCTCACATGTAGTGCTGTTCTCTTTTTCTGCAAGCAAGCAAGCAAGCAAGCAAGGATGGCAAATATTATGACCCTCACTTCATCCAGACAGCTGACAACTGAAGAACGTTTTCACTTGAACCACAGATGTTTACAAATTGTTTTGTTCAGCTCTGACCAATAGCTCAGGTCAGGGAAATTATGCAGGGAAGTTTCTACATGGAACTGACACATCACTTAGATGACTAAGGTAATAAAATATCACTCTTCCTTTTCATCCAACAGTGTGGTACTATAGACAAAGTAATTTAGATGACCCAAAAGGGGAGATATTAGTAAGACCTGGGCCATCTTCATTTAGTACAGGGCTGTTAGTTCTGGTATTCAGGCTAAAGTGGTGTCTGGTGTGCTAAGGTCTCTTGAGGTTTAAAACACATTATCAGTGTCTGGCATCTCATCTTTTTCTCTCCTATCTAGGTCAAACAGTTCTTGTTATAAGCTGTTTGTGGTAGGTGTATCTCACGATGCCTAAACCAGAAATTCTTAGTCATGAGACTGATCTATTCAATTGACAATATTTGTTCATAATATAGAGGCATGCCTGTTTGCAGATATAATTCCTCATTTTCTTCACACACAAATGAAGATCAAATCTTGGCTCTCCATAGCAATACCCATAGGTAGAAAATCTAGATATATTAATTTTTTGAAATTTCAATATTATCTGTCATATTTTCCACTTGTGCTCAGATCAGTATGGAAAATACCAATCTTGAAATGAAATTATTATTTAGTAAAATGATTAATAATGACTGCTTGTGAGCTCTTTCTTTTTACTTCTGTTTCTAAAGCTTTTTTAAAAACTATGGTTATGTTGCACATTCATTGAAGCTTTCCCTATAAGTTTAGCGTGACAAGCATAGAAATAATTTTCTGGCTTAATGTAGCATAAAAATTGTTAAGATGTTTCTGACTCTTCTAATTTAAAACCTTTTCCTGCTACTCATCCCCCTGTAAATAGTTTCATTACCTTAATTTCTTTTGGAAATTGGAGACAACTTGTGACTAAGAGACAGCAAAGTTTGATTCAGTGCTTATTTGGAAACTAAATTATGAAGGTCTTTATATAGTATTACAGAGTTTAGACACAGAAAGGACAGCTTCAACTCTTAAAATGAGTGTTCCATTACGAATCATTCAAAAGGACTTATTTCTATTGACCAACGTTTTCTAAAAGGCAGGCTCAATTATTTGTCTCAAACAGGAGTTTTAAAATCCTTGGTTTACAGAAATTTAGGATATGGCATTACCAATAGTTTACCCACTTTCTAGTCTGCTGTTTTAAATGGTAAATGGGCCTTGTTCCTCAGTGCCCTGTTTTACCAATTAGTAACACTGCTACTAAAGCTTCTAGACCATTTTGGGAACACTATCTCTGGGGTTTGAGTGGTATTGAGAATTCCAAATCTCAAATCATGACAGGATATATTTTTGATGTATGCTATGTTTTAAACTTCCATTCATCTATTTGTCTGGTTTTCTGAAGGCCATAGAAGGATTTTTGCTATGTACACAACTAAAAAGTTGCTGTTTTCCTACATGGTATTTATGAAACTCATGCTATGAAGCTCAGTAAAACAAACTGAGAGAAGAATTCTCAGTGTGTTTCTTTCCTGCAGTTTTTCCAACAAAATTCAATGCTCATAAACATTTAGATAAAGCTTATTTCTTGTCACCTAAAGGAATGATCAGAGCAGAAACTCACTTCTTTCAGCCCAAAGGAGGTGCCAATATCTTTCTGGGTAAGTGTAAAACCCAGCACATATGTGGGAAAAAGTTTCTTTCTCTACTTTCTTTCTGCTGTTTTTTACATGCAAGACTTTTTCTCCTTTCATAAATTGCCAAAACTTCTGTAGGATCCTAAGCAATGATAACCAGAACAGGGAGAAAGTGTATATATTGTCTAATATTTTTGTTAAATGTGTCACTTAAGAGGAAACAAAGGAAGAGGAAGCAATCTTTGGTAATTTCTTTTTCAGACATTTATTTGCATCAGGGAGGCCAACACTGCATTCCCTTAGGTATAAAAAGTGCTACAGTAAAGTCTGAGAGCTTCTCTCTCTAACAGTCAAACACAGCTGCATGAGCTGGAAAAGCACTGTGTAGGCTATAAAATGGGATGTACAAACAATCACACTTTACTTTCCAAAATTCTCTCTCCTCTGCATTAAAGGTCAAGCAGAATAGCTCCTTCATCTCCTAGTTCATGGCTAAGGACATGCATGGTAATCTTTCCCAGCACTGAGTAATATCACTAAAACCATATTATTCATACTTAAGCACTGGGGGCTTATAGAGCAGCTGCTCTGTAAATTCACCAGAGGAAGGTGATTAAGTCCTTGTATGGCCACTGTATGATATGCAGACCTCTTGGTGCTCTCTTGCTGTGCCATTCTGAATCTGAGGTGTCAGTGATTAAAAGTCGGTGTGAGATGACTATTTGCAGCTCAGCATTGATGTGACACAGTAGTTAGTCTTACTGTCATGAAAAAGGTGCCAAAAGAACTGGGGGCTAGTCCTACTGCTATCAAAAAGGTGCCAAAAGATCAGGGAGCCCTTTGGCTCTTTAATCTGGTGTAAAATTGTGTTTGTTTTCTTGTGCCTTTCTTTGCACCCTTTCTGACTTCTCATCTTCTACTATTTCTCTCTTTTGTGGTTTTTCTGCCTCTTGATCCTCTTTCATTTCTTGTTTTGTTGTCTCAATCTTATGCTAGTGATCCTTCTTCTCTTTGTCTGTTTTAGCTCCCTCTTACACTGAGGGATGCCTGCAGTTGGTATTGTTATGAGATTAGTAATGCTCCCAAGACAGCGTGGAGCATGTCATACTTAGCTAACCCAGTCCTTTCCCTGCTCTCTGTAGATGACTTCAGAACAAACAGAGCAGAGAGAGGGCCCAGTGATGGTGGTGTAATGATCCACTTCCATATGGGGTATAAAGTTCATTTTTTTAAGGAGGGCTATAATTTTTCCATTTTATTGTTTTCTGCCTTTCCCATCCTACCCTGACACAAAGCACACAGATGCAGATCTGCCCTGTTTTCTGGAAGAGGGCATGTTTTTACAGTCTAGGTGGACTTAAAAATTACCTCCATGTGCCATTCCATCATGCCTGTAACCCTGTGTGGATGATATATATGTTCTATACCCAGAGGTGGCAGTATTATTTTCATGGTGTGATTTCCTTGGTGTCCTGTAACAGCTGTGTCAGGCAGCAACTGTCTTTGCAAGAATGCCCCTCAGAAATGAGATCTTTAGGTCTCCATTGTAAGCAAAAATCCCTGGGGAAGAAATACAAGCAAACCAGTCTGCTCATGAGCTTGGCCAAAGACATGAAAGCTAAAAAGGCTAACTTGGCACAACTTTCTTAGTGAGATCAGGTTAAGCAGAACCTGCACTTTAGCCTAACAATGAAAAGCTGTACATAGAAGGAAGTAGGGACACAGGGAAGCCGAAAGCAGTGACAGAACAGATTACCATTCTGGAAGAGAATAATAACTTTTACTTTGTATCTGGCATTGTATCACTCCTGGGTCCAAGGAGCTCATTAAATCCTTTAGTAAGACTAATATGGTACATAGGGATGTACTGTTGGATCTCAGGTAAACTCATTGGCCTTTTTTCCTGGTCTGTGCTCCCTGAAATTCTATTTTGCTATGCAACTCCTGTACAGCACCTTAATTTTTAGATTTCCCTCAGAAGTAATTGCAAAAAAACCGGTTCATTCACTTTCAGGCTTGAAGGAAGTACAAATTCCTAAAGGCAACACTGTTTTACTTGAATTCATGCAGAAAATTGATATAAGTAAAGCTGAATATAGAATCACAAGCTAAACTGACCAGTGCTGTATTTTACTTATCAGTAGCATTTATGACATTGATAGATAGACTCTAATAAAATTGCTTTGTATGAAATAATCTAGTTTTCCAAATAACACTGTAACTATTTTAATGACAACATATCTAAAGAAATCTCTTTGGCCTGAAAGGGGAAAGAAATATATGCAAAAGATGGAGCTAAACACAGTCTGTGTTTCAATAACATCTGTAACTTAGTGCCTCAGTTTCTGGGATCCAAATTGAGGCACTTCTAAAGAGAACTTGGTGTATCTGAGAATGCAGAGAGTTCCCTCTGGAAAGTAATGGCTTAACTGGCACCATGCTACTTAGATGTGGGTTTTTTGGGGGTGGTGGTATCAGTGTTCTTACTGAATGTAACATAAAACTGTATTTGTTATCTCTAAAATACAGCTACTTGGCATATGCCTTTACCTGTGCCTGCATCACTCACTCTCTTGCCTTTTGAGATAAGCTTCAAGTATTTACAACTGATGCTCCCATACAAAAGGCAAACTCTACAAACGTGTTTTTCCTTCATAATATTCCATACAGGCTAAAGGTTCAATTTCCACAACACACCACAAGACTGAACAGGGTTTCTTTTACCATCTTCAGTGCTGTTTTAATTTCTTTAACAAATAGGCTTGTGTGTAGGTCAAGCTTACCCAGTACTTATTAGAATTCCAGGGGCCTCTGATTATCAATCCTATTTACCAAACCTTATAATTTCTACGGGTTTTCAGGCACTTCCCTTTTGTATATTGTTTTTGCAATGGATCACTTTATCTATTTCCCAGAAAACATTTTTTTCTGTTATCCATCCATTAAAGGGAAAGTTTTTCACCTTAACTCCTAAAGAAGACAGAACTAATCAGCTATGAATTTTTATTCCACTGATCATGTCATCTATAAATTGTGTTGTAAGGTAATTTCTTGCTCCTGCACTAGAGAACTATAGAAACAATGCAGACCAAGGACAAAGAGATATCCTACATAAGCAGACAGATTCCTGCCAGCATAATCTGTAAGTGAGAATTTAACACTTAGCTTTTCGAAGCAAGTTCTGACCTGACAACAGCAATAAGCTTCTCAGAACTGGATCAGAGAGACAGAAGGGTCAAAAAATTAATTAATGTTCTGCTGAAACAACATAGTTTTGGTACTGTTGAGCATGCAGTCATTCTTCCCTGCTCCTGCTCTACAGTAATATACTCAGAAAAGGTACAGAAAATGTGTCTTGCTACAGATCCTGGATAAAACATAAGAATATTTTAAAACTCCATGAAATCAGTGCTGGTACTACTTTAAGTATTTTTAACTCTTTTTATTTATCTTTTTTCTTTTTCTTATCAAGAGAGATAAATAGGTGTCTATCTCTCCATCTCTTGAAAATGATACATATGTCTTAAACCTTCATGTTTTGGCTACAGATTTCCCAGCTGTGGTATTGTTACTAATTATTAAACGTCTCCATGACTAAATAAAATCTGTTGCGTGATGTCCTTCTAAGTCTGTGTGGAATGATTTCACAGGGATCTGTGAAGTGTAAGGACAAAAGGCTCACCCAAATACAAGCACAGGAGTGAGCCCAGTTACCTCTTCCCTCTTCCTCCTCCTCCTCCCCCCTGCCATCACCTAGAGCAGTTGTAAATGGCACCCTTTTGATTTGGTTTTATCCCTCTGCCTTGTAGTGTCAGTCTGCTTACTGTCAAGCTTGCAAGTGTGAAGGAACTTGTATTACCCCTTGTCTGGATGACTGGTGTCTCTTAGGATGAGAAAAGCCATTGGAGTGGCTGTTCTGGGGCTGGAACTGTGATAGCAGCAGCATATTTAAACACAGCTCTCCCGCAGGATGAATCACGTTATCAGCCTGTTTAGACATGACTCATGGAGGCTCATGAAAGAGTTCCAATGGCTTGTTGTTGCTTTAATAAATTGTCTGTGGTAAATTAATTTATGTTCCTGGTTTGTACCTTTTTTTCTCAGGAGAAATCTTATCTAGGAAATACCCTGCACCAATAGAAGACTACAAAGTATTTCCCAGACTTCAGGGTCTTCAGTAATGGTTGATTTACAGTAGAAGTAGTAAATCTGGGAGACTGCATCAACCTTATAAAAATTCAAGTTTCTTTTTTTGCTGTGGATTGGTCCATGAAATGTTAAGTGGTCCACAATGCAAAGGATAAAAAGCAATGCTGATGGGACTCAGAGGAAACAAGGAAAAAGGTTCACGGTGTAGGTGGTAATTTCTTGGAGCAAGCATTCTGTGCTGTCTCTGCACAATGAACAGTATGGGGAAAATTGAGCAGAAACATCCCTTTCTTCTTTGATTTGGTCCTTGGGAATTTCTTGAGGCAGTGCTCTGTGTGTGGCCCACAACTTTACCTCAATAGACTGAGGGCTGGGTTGGAGCTGGAGGGCATGGGTGGCTTCAGGACCAGCCTTTCCCCAGGTCTGCTCAGCAGGGAGGGCTTGGCAATGGCAGCAGTGCCACCCCTCAAGGCCAAAGGGAGCTTGGCAGCCGTCCTGCAGTCCCTCCTCTCCCATGGTAAATGGATCTTCCTGTTGGGATGCATCCACTTGAGACCAAGGGGCACGGTTTTTATGCATTTGTTGACTTTTATGGTGCTTGTGTGAACACATGCTAGCACACTGTGACTAATGCCCAGGCTATGTGGTGCTCATATCACAACTGGGTGTTTGCACAGGGCTACTGCCCTTGAAGTGGCAGCTGCCAGCTCTGTTGCCTGGCAGACTGCACAGAAAGGAGCCCTTGTTTGGGGACTGCAGCTCAGTCCCCACACCATGGTGAGCTGGTTTGTGATGAAAAACCAAACAAGTGCCAAACACTGCGGTGTGCGCGGGCAGGTGTGCACCTGCCCCCTCTGCACACTGTGCAGCTTGTGTTTATGCAGAAACATGGGTTCACAGGAGGTTTGGGGTGCTTTCAGCCCGTTTGGCCAGCTGTTGTGGGAAACATACTCTGTGAACACCTGTAGGAGCAGAAAGATCTCACACGTGCTGCTGGCAGATAGATATCCTCCAGTGTTCAACAGAGTGAAGATTTCTTCTTTCTGTGAATCTTGCCGTTTTAGCTGCGATGATCTAATACAGCTTGTCATCTCTTTAATCAGATAGTTTTAAACCGAAGAAATACTTGAAGCTTAAAAAAGAGTTTAGCTTATAAGTTTTTAATTATTTGTTGGCAAACACTTTTATTTCCAGGGCCCTATTAATTAATGAAAAATAAATTGAACTGCTGCTTCCCCCTTGCTATTTTAAGAAATACTTTTAAATATGCTATCTATTTGTAGCCATACACCATAAATATTTTCTTTAAAGGCTTGAACCCAAGCAGTATATTCTTTAGCTTTCCTTTCCAAACTGAAGCAAATGATTTAAAGGTTCTTGTATTCTCACTTGCCATCATACAAGTTGGTCTCTATCAACTACATAAAGATGCTATTTCAGCATACTTGAGACTTACTGCAGCTTGGGGGCTGAAACATTCTGTCAAATTCAGGAGCTTTTTTTTTTTTTTT